>WNWK01046540.1:0-14277 GCA_009830355.1 Cherax destructor
TGGCGGATGTTGCGGGTGTATGGAATAGGGGAAGGTTCGAAAGCGGTGAAGATTTTTTAGGGGGATGGTGAGGCTGGGGGTTAAGTGTTAGGGGGAAGGGACCCGTAAAAGGGGCCCCTTAAAAAAAGGATGTGTGATGTCACCGGGTTTTTGTTCAATATATTTATAGATGGGGTTGTGAGAAGTGAATGCGAGGGTCTTGGCAAGAGGTTTGGGGCCCCAAAAAGAAAAAAAACAAATACAAAGGGGGAGTTTCGCAGTTTTTTTTTCGTGACACGGTTTTGGGAGATTCTAAAGGGGGAAGCTGCAGAGGTTGGTGGAGGGGTGGTAGGGTTAAAAAAGGGGTTTGAAAGTGAATATGGAAAAGAGTAAGGTGATAAGATAACAAAAAGAATAGGTGACGAAAGATTAGATCCCCGTTGGAGGGGGGGGGTAGGGGGGGTGAATGTATTCAGATATTTGGGAGTGGACATGTGGGATGGGTCTATGAAGGATGGAGGAATCAAAAGAATTGAGGGGGGAAAAGGGGGTGAGGGACAGGTCTGTGGGAAAAAGAACCTTGTCCGGAAAAAAGGGAAATTTTTGAGAGTATAGTTATCCAACGCCTTATATGGGGGGGGCGGGGGTGATAAATTTTCCCCAACGGGGAAAAAGGCCGGAGTGGAGATGTCATGTCGGGGTCAATGTGGGTGTGAATAAAAACGGGGGGAATTGGGATTTTGGGAAATTAGGGAGGAGGGGGGGAAATTAAAAAACGATTGCCAGAGGCTGAGGAGGGTTGTTGAGGTTTTGGACATGTAGAGAGAATGGACGGCGGAAGTGCCCGATTTAAAAATCTTAGGGGGGGGAAGGGGGGGTAGGGGTGGGCCTGGAAAGGTTGGAGGGGGGGAAAGGAATTTGGGGCGAGGGCTTGGACTTCCAGCAAGCATGTGGGCGTTTTGATGGAGGAATTGGAGGCATATGGTTTTAATCCGTTTTTTTGTTGGAGTGTGGGCAAAGAATTTTTATGAAGGGATTCGGAAACGGGGGGGCGGACTTGAGTTCGGAGAGGGGAAAGCAGCCCCGGCCTGGGGAAAGGGGGGGTTAATGGATTTTATAACTTAGTGTAAAGCCCCCTTTCTGGCAAGACAGTGAGGGGAGGAATGATGATAAAATTTTTTTCTTTTGGGCCCCCTCCCTTTGGGGGGGAATCGGCCGTTTTTTAATAAAAAAAAAAATTTACATCTTGGTCATGATTAGGTGAATTTGATTTATTTGAATTATTAAATGATACCAGGTCATTTAATGCCAGTACTAAATGGTTTTAAGGGGCCAAATTTTGGTCAAATGACTAAAAGCTCCAATGGCGGGTCATCATCTGACTAAGCCCGTCAGGAAAACAATTCTCTTTTTCCCTGACAAATTTTCCCTAACCTTTAATGCCAGTCAAAATTTTAATTAATGCAAGTTGTTTGTTGCCAAACTTCTCAAACCCATGGGAAAAAAAAAGACAGGGAGTCAAATTTATGAGGCAAACTAGTTTTGTGACATCCTCATCAGCCCTACACTCACCTGTCATTGTGTATATATGTGCTGCTGCAACATATTATCATACACACTTGTCTTTTTTTTTTTAAAAAGTGGACTTAATAAAATGGAAAAAAAGGAATACTTCAGATGTAAACACTGCACCATAAAAGATGCTGTTATTACATCAAAAAATTTGATATAATTGAAGATGATGTAGGTGGTCATAGTAACTCTAATATAATATTTAAAGATGTTGCCACCTGAAGCTATGCTATGGAATATTATAAAAGACGAAGAAGAAATAAAAATGCAAAAGTTGCATCAGGTTTTTGTGGTTTGCAGATATAACTATAAGTAATAGTAGTGTTGCAATGATAGATATGTTGAGTGTTTTAACTGTATGGTTAAAAATTTAATAAAAAAAAACATTCTTAGCAGAACAGCCGTCAGACAAAAAAGCTTCAAATTTATTTAAGACAGTGAAAGAAAATGTAAATAAAAAGGGGTGAAAAAAAACTTTTAGTGCGATGGTTCAGTCACTTTATAAATCCAGTTTAATTGTATAATGTTAAAATTATCAGTGAGACGGCCAGCACAGATGTCACACCTGGTTCCAAAAGTTTCAAGATAATAATACAACAAAATAAATACGTACAATGATCAACAAATTTTTAAAAGTAGACAAAAGAGACTTTTCAGGAAATGGATGTCTTCCAGACCTTGCATTTATAAGAATGAAAAAACTCAACCTGGTTTAAAGTGTCTAAGGATCATTTAAATCTTTTTGTCAGGTAATACCCGAATGGGATTTTTAAATACAGAAACCAATGCTTGCTTATCAGTCTGTAAATCCTCACAAATCTGAGAGGCTACCCATTGATTGCTTCCAGTTCTTTGGTCATCAAATAAGAAAACATGGGTGACTAAAGCTGTTTTCCCAAAACTGGTTTTAAGTTATTTTTCACAACTGTTGAAAAATTTGGATAACAGGTCATCCAAGACACTTGGTTCATTTTTGACATGAAACACATCATTTTGCAGCCCTGGATCAAGGAACCATTGCAACATTTAACACTTTAACTGTGGGAGACCCATCATTTGCAGCCCCTGGATCAAGGAATTCAACATTTAACACTTTAACTGGGACCCATCCTTTGCAGCCCCTGGATCAAGGGAATATTGCAACATTTAACACTTTAACTGTGGGAGACCCATCATTATTGCAACCCCTGGATCAAGGACCATTGCAACATTTCCCTTCAACTGTGGGGGACCCGGAAATATAGATTTCTGTCTCTGTGGGAAGAATCTAAAAAAAAAAAAAAAAAATTTTAGTTTGACAGAGTTCATTTTTCTGGAATCTAATAACATAAAATGAAAAGAAAATTGTAAACTTACATTTTATGATGTCTGAAGTTGGTGAAACTGAAACACTGTTGGTAACATCAGTGCATCAATTTCTAAAGTGCAATTTTATTTACAAAATTACCCTGATTTCAAGCACTAATAATAATAATAAATAGCTCAGGAAGAACTTTGCACCATAATAAAAATATTACTATTACAGTATCTGCACAAAAATATGGTTTATCTTACATCTAAGATTGATTCCGTCATTCAACCTTTTTATACAAGTTTTTATTGTCATATTAGAAGTGTTTTAGGTGGTATAATATTCCTCAAAACATGGCTTGAGTACAATGGAATTTCCCCAAACAGAATATCATGATGTGATTGCTTGCATGGCTTTTTGGTTTTTGTACTGGCATACATAAACATTGCTTCTGTGATTGTTTTGTCTTGTGTGAGCAGGAATAGTATCAAGGAAGTGTGCACCAAGCTTCAGCTGAAGTGAATCACTTTCACTGCCATCATGGCAACATGCTGGCCAAGCTTTCACTGCCATCATGGCAACATGCTGGCAAGCTTTCACTGCCATCATGGCAACATGCTGGCCAAGCTTTCACTGCCATCATGGCAACATGCTGGCACAAGCTTTCACCTGGTATTTTTCCATTATCTGCCTTATGATACCTAGATGGAAATCAGCCAATTTGGCTTTGCGTCTTGTTTTCACTAGGAACATTATCATGTGCATTTAGCACTGCAATATCCAATAGATGGAAAAATAATGTTATATACCACTTACAATTCCTTCTGACACATTCCACAGACCCAATTTGCATGTCACATTTATCTACCAAATACAGTGGACCTCAGTTACGATGGTCCCAAAATCGCCCCTTTATGTAAGTTTATTTTTAAATGATTTTGTAAGTATATTTTTGGGGGTGTAAAAGGACTAGTCTATTTTACATTATTCCTTATGGGGATAAATTCGTTTGGTAATGGCACTTGAACAGCATTCTCGAACGAAAAAATATCGTAACTCGAGGTACCACTGTACATGTTGGCAAAGTTAGTAATGCAGTCCCCCTCAAGGGAGGTTCCTTGACGCTGGTGAAGGCTCTTGATCTAGAGGATTGTATCTGTGCTCCAGTTCCCTGAATTAAGCCTGAATACTTTCAGGCGCTGTATAATCCTACAGGTTTAGCGCTCCCCCATATTATTATAATAATGATGGAAAAAATGAATACCAGTTAGAACTCTTTATCGACCTTAAGAAAGCTTTTGATACAGTAGATCACAGCATCCTACTCCTCAAGCTTGATCATTATGGTATAAGAGGCCATGCACTTGCATTTATCAAGTCTTACTTTAATAATAGAAAGCAATATGTCTCTGTCAATGAGACAACCTCCTCAACAAGACCCCTGGACACTGGTGTACCACAGGGTAGGATTCTTGGCCACCTCCTTTTCCTTTTATACATCAACGATCTTCAAGGTGTACCTCAATAACTTACACCTATTCTCTTTGCTGACGACACAACTTTTGTCATCTCTTACCAAAATCTAGCCTCACTCAACACCATTGTTAACAAAGAAATCACAAAAATAGCAACCTGGTTGACCTTCAATAAACTTACACTTAATATAGACAAAACCTTTTACATTATGTTTGGGAGTAGAGCAAGTGAGGTCCAACTAAACATTATGCTTAACAACACCTTATTACTAAATATAATGATGGAAAATTCCTGGGTCTCCAACTTGACAGCAATCTGAAATTCAACACCCATATCCAAGACATAACAAAAAAAGTTTCTAAAACAATTGTCATCCTCTCAAAGATATGTTACTATGTACCACAAACAGCACTACTTACACTATACTATTCACTGATCTACCCATACCTCACCTATGATATTTGTACCTGGCGTTTCACAATGAAAACCCACCTAAAATCACTAAAACCACAACAAAAAGCTGCAGTGTGAATGATCACACAATCCACTGCTAGACAACACTCCCCCCAACTATTCAAAGACCTAAACCTACTCACTATACAAAACATCACTCTCACTATTGTGCAACCTACATATACAGAACAATCAATTCTAATATAAATCCCGACCTGAAAAGCTATCTTGACAGTTGCAATAGGATTCACAGACACAGAAACCTCTATGACATTCCCTTGTCAAGCTAAATCTTTTCAAAAACTCATTGTACATAAAATGGCCCAACATCTGGAACTCGCTGCCAGAAATCTCCAGAACCACTGGTTCAGCTTTTTTAAAACTACAGTTAAAAAACACCTTATCATAAATACATATGTCATAACTATACCTGGAGAGAGTTCCAGGGGTCAATGCCCCCAAGCCCGGTCTGTGACCAGGCCTAATGGTGGATCAGGGCCTGATCAACCAGGCTGTTACTGTTGGTCGCATGCAACCTGACGTACGAACCACAGCCCGGCTGGTCAGGTACTGACTTTAGATGCCTGGAATATACCTGGAGAGAGTTCCAGGGGTCAACACCAATGTGGCACAGTCTGTGACCAGGCCTCATGTTAGAACAGAGCCTGATCAACGAGGCTGTTACTGCTGGCCGCACGCAGTCCAACGTACGAACCACAGCCTGGCTGGTCAGGTACCGAATTTAGGTGCCTGTCCAGTGCCTGTTTGAAGACAGACAGGGGTTTGTTGGTAATTTCACCTGCCTTGAAAGGTGCAGTTAGTGTGCAGCAATATTCCAGCCTAGATAGAACAAGCGACCTGAAAAGTGTCAACATAGGCTTGGTATCCCTTGTTTTGAAGTTTCTCATTATCCATCCTGTCATTTTTCAAGCAGATGCGATTGCTACGGTGTTATGGTCCTTGAAGGTGAGATCCTCTGACATGATCACTCCCAGGTCTTTGACATTAGTTTTTTCGCTCTATTTTGTGGTTGGAATTTGTTTTGTACTCCGATGAGATTTTAATTTCTTCACATTTTCCATATCAAAGTAATTGAAATTTCTCATCATTGAACTTCATATTGTTTTCTGCAGCCCATTTAAAGATTTGGTTTATGTCTTGCTTGGAGTCTTGCAGTGTCTTCAACGGTGAACACTGTCATACAGATTCGGGTGTCATCTGCAAAGGAAGACATGGCACTGTGGCTTATATCCCTGTCTATATCCGATATGAGGATGAGGAACAGGATGGGAGTGAGTACTGTGCCTTGTGGAACAGAGCTTTTCACTGTAGCCACCTCAGACTTTACTCTGTTGACTACTACTCTTTGTGTTCTACTTGTTAGGAAATTATAGATCCATCTACCCACTTTTCCTGTTATTCCTTTATCACGCATTTTGTGTGCTATTACACCATGGTCACACTTGTCAAAGGCTTTTGCAAAGTCTGTGTATATAACATCTGCATTTTGTTTGTCTTCTAGAGCATCTAGAACCTTGTTGTAGTGGTCCAGTAGTTGGGACAGACAGGAGTGACCTACTCTAAACCCATGCTGCCCTGGGTTGTGTAATTGATGGGTATCTAGATGAGTGGCGATCTTGCTTCTTAGAACCCTTTCAAAGATTTTTATGATATGGGACGTTAGTGCTATTCGTCTGTAGTTCTTTGCTATTGCTTTACTGCCCCCTTTGTGGAGTGGGGCTATGTCTGTTGTTTTTAGTAACTGCGGGACGACCCCAGTGTCCATGCTCCCTCTCCATAGGATGTTAAAAGCACGTGATAGGGGCTTCTTGCAGTTCTTGATGAACACAGAGTTCCATGAGTCTGGGCCTGGAGCGGAGTGCATGGGCATGTCATTTATTGCCTTTTCGAAGTCATTTGGCGTCAGGGTAATGTCAGATAGGCATGCATCTGCCAAGTTCTGTGGCACTCTCATAAAAAATTAATTTAGCTCTTTGACTTTCAGTCTGGTTAGCGGCTCGCTAAAAACTGAGTCATACTGGGACTTTAGTAACTCACTCATTTCCTTGCTGTCATCTGTGTAGGACCCATCCCGTTTAAGTAGGGGCCCAATACTGGATGTTGTTCTCGACTTTGATTTGGCATAAGAAAAGAAATACTTTGCGTTTCTTTCAATTTCATTTATGGCTTTTAGTTCTTCCCGCATTTTTTGATTCCTGTAAGATTCCTTTAGTTTTAATTCGATGTTTGCTATTTCTCTGACCAGTGTCTCCCTACGTATTTCAGAGATATTGGCCTCTTGTAGTCGCTCCATTATTCACTGCCTTCGCCTGTATATGGAGCACCTCTCTCTTTCTAGTTTACATATTCTCCTCCTTTTCCTTAAGGGAATTTGCCTTGAGCAAACCTCAAGTGCCACAGAGTTAATTTGTTCTAGACATAGGTTAGGATCCGTGATGCTTAGGCTATCTTCCCAGTTTATATAATTTAGGACTTGGTTTACTTGGTCCCACCTTATGTTTTTGTTATTGGAGTTGAATTTGGAGAAGGCTCCCTCGCAGCTGATCATATTTTGTCGATCTGGGGCTCCCCTCATACATGTCTGGACCTCTATTATGTTGTGATCTGAGTATATTATTTTTGATATGATGACATTTCGTATCAGATCATCATTGTTGGTGAAGATGAGGTCCAACGTATTCTCTAATCTTGTAGGCTCTACTATTTGCTGGATTAAGGTGAATTTGGTGCAGAGATTTAAAAGTTCATGTGTGTGCGAGTTTTCATCTGAGCTGCCTCCTGGTGTTATCTCTGCTACCACATTGTTTGCAATATTCCTCCATTTTAGGTGCCTTAGGTTGAAATCCCCCTGGAGCAAGATGTTGGGGGCAGGAGCTGGAAGTTTTTCCAGACAGTGATCAATTTTCAGAAGCTGTTCCTGGAATTGTTGGGACGTTGCATCCTAAGGCTTGTATACAACTACAATGATCAGGTTTTGATTCTCGATCTTTATTGCTAATACTTCAACTACATCATTTGAGGTATTTAGTAGTTCTGAACATACAGTGGTACCCCGACTTATGATATTAATCCGTCAGAGAGGGCATATTTTAAGGCGAAACAATCGTTACACGAATCAATTTTCCCCATAAGAAATAATGGAAATAAATTTAATCCGTCCAAGACTTCCAAAAGTAGTTAAATAAAATATTTTTTAGAACTTTTTGACATTAAATAATACAGAATTTAATGAAGAATACCTAAATACACATGTAAATATTGTACAATAACATGTCACTTACATTTATTGAAGAGTTGTTGATGTGGAGGACGGGAGGAGGGAGAAGGTGGAGTAGTATGCTAGTGTTTGGAAGGGGAATCCCTTCCATTAACACTGCAGGTACCAATTTCTTTTCTGGGGTTACTGGCCTTTTTCTTTGAATGCTACACTCCCTGCATCCTTGCTCACTCCTGCATCCTTGCACACTCCCTGCATCCTTGCTACACCCCTGCATCCTTGCTACACTCCCTGCATCCTTGCTACACCTCACCTTGCTACACTCCCTGCATCCTGTACACTCCCTGCATCTCTACACTCCCTGCATCCTTACACCTCATCCTTGCTACACTCCCTGCATCCTTGCTACACTCCCTGCATCCTTGCTACACTCCCTGCATCCTTGCTACACTCCCTGCATCCTTGCTACACTCCCTGCATCCTTGCTACACTCCCTGCATCCTTGCTACACTCCCTGCATCCTTGCTACACTCCCTGCATCCTTGCTACACTCCCTGCATCCTTGCTACACTCCCTGCATCCTTGCTACACTCCCTGCATCCTTGCTACACTCCCTGCATCCTTGCTACACTCCCTGCATCCTTGCTACACTCCCTGCATCCTTGCTACACTCCCTGCATGAATGCTACACTCCCTGCATGCCTGCTACACTCCCTGCATCCCTGCTACACTCCCTGCATCTTTGCTACACTCCCTGCATGCCTGCTACACTCCCTGCATGCCTGCTACACTCCCTGCATGCCTGCTACACTCCCTGCATGCCTGCTACACTCCCTGCATGCCTTCTACACTCCCTGCATCCCTGCTACACTCTCTGCATCTTTGCTACACTCCCTGCATGCCTGCTACACTCCCTGCATCTTTGCTACACTCCCTGCATGCCTGCTACACTCCCTGCATGCCTGCTACACTCCCTGCATGCCTGCTACACTCCCTGCATAAATGCTACATTCCCTGCATGAATGCTTCACTCCCTGCACATTCTTTACCACAGGCTTGGCACTAGGAGCTTTCTTGGGGCCCATGGTGGCTTATTTAGCAGTTGCAAGCACTAAAAACAGTGGAATAATGACAATATACTGGTATGAATGCGTGGGTGTGGGTGGGTGGTCGCTCTCACATGTAAACAATAGCACACTGACGCTCCCTGGAGTGCGCGCTCAGCTGGGCGCCAAGCGGACACGTCCAGTACGAATGTCGGTACACGAAGCAAACATCGTAAGTCACAGTCACATTTTTTACGTTATAAATATCGGTTATCGAAAATAACGTAAAATGATAGCATCGTAAGTCGGGGTACCACTGTACAAGTGACTCTGTGATATACAGACCAACCCACCCTTTTTGCCTGTTCACTGTCACATCTGTATAGGTTGTAGCCCGGGATCCATATTTCATTGTCCAAGTGATCTGTTATGTGGGTCTCTGTGAAAGCCGCAAACATAGCATTTGACTCTGTAAGCAGTCCACGTATGTAAGGTATCTTGTTGTTTGTTGCTGGCTTTAGACCCTGTATATTTGCAAAGATGAATGTCGTTGGATTGGTGGTATTGGTGGTATGGGGGGTCTTTTTTCCTGGCACTAATATCTGTTGTGTTGGAGTGTGATTCCACTCCAGAAACGATTGCAGTTGGTGTACGATTTCTGTCATTTCCTGCCAGCTTTTTTTACTTCCTGGAACTAAAAAACCTCTCTCTCCAGAGTGGCTGTGGCTACCCAGGTTTTGCCATGGTCTGGATGTTCTGTGCCATCTTGTACCCTTTAGGTGGTATGCTTGGCAATGTAAGTTATAGCACTGTCTTTCCTGAACTGATGAGTGGCACATTTCATGGTGGAAAAGCTTACATGACGGGAGGTTGCATTTTCCTGTTTTCATATGGGCACGGCATTTTCTGGGGTGATCATAATTGCATGTCCTATCTGATTTCCCAGATATTCCATGCCTGCAGATACCAAGTGCATAATATTCACACAGGCCTGGTTTCCGTTTGCCTTGTTTTTTTGTGACTGTGTTCCCCATTGTATTCCCTATTGGTGGGTGTGTTCCTGTCTCATTTCTATCTTTGGCACTAGTACTAACAATGGAGCCTTCATCAGTTTCTGGTAATTTATCTTCAGTATTTCCTGGGGCATCCCCCTGTTTACTATCTACCGTGGCATTTCTAGTTTGTAAGATTGGTTTTTGTGTGTCCTTGTCTACACTTGTTTCCCCACTGGAGCTCCTGCCCCCCTTCAGGTCACCATCATTTATTTCTCCATTCTTACAGTTACTGTCTACCAGGGAACCATCTGTACCAAGGGCGACAGCACCATCAGACCCAGATTTTTTACTTTCCCAACTGTTATAAAATGCTGTCATGTTTTTTTTATGAAGGTCGATTTGATGTTGTCATCTTTTAACATCAATGTGATTTTATTCCACAGTTCGGTCTCATTTGGGCGTACCCAATAACACTTCCATGGTTTAATAACTCGTGTAGTTGATTCCTGTATGCTAGCACAAGGGGCGTGGCTCCATTTACCACAGAAGTTGCATGTAATCCATCCAGTGGAACGTTTGTTTGTCTGGTTGCATATTACACAGGATTTCATGATTGGTTTTGTTGGTTGTTTTACTGTATATTCTACTAATAGCTTCCCTGAAGAGTGGTAGTGTAATAAAGTGCCTGGAGAATGTGGTGGTACAGTAAGAGTGAAATAAAGTACCTGGAGAGTGTAATGGTACAGTAAGAGTGGTAATGTAATAAAGTACCTGGAGAGTGTGGTTGTACAGTAAGAGTGTAATAAAGTACCTGGAGAGTGTGGAGGTACAGTAAGAGTGTAATAAAGTACCTGGAGAGTGTGGTGGTAAAATAAGAGTGTAATATAGTACCTGGAGAGTGTGGAGGTACAGTAAGAGTGTAATAAAGTACCTGGAGAGTGTGGTGGTACAGTAAGAGTGGTAGTGTAATAAAGTACCTGGAGAGTGTGGTGGTATAGTAAGAGTGGTAGTGTAATAAAGTACCTGGAGAGTGTAGTGGTACAGTAAGAGTGGTAGTGTAATAAAGTACCGGAGAGTGTGGTGGTACAGTAAGAGTGGTAGTGTAATAAAGTACCTGGAGAGTGTGGTGGTACAGTAAGAGTGGTAGTGTAATAAAGTACCTGAGAGTGTGGTGGTACAGTGAGAGTGGTAGTGTAATAAAGTACCTGGAGAGTGTGGTGGTACAGTAAGAGTGGTAGTGTAATAAAGTACCTGGAGAGTGTAGTGGTACAGTAAGAGTGGTAGTGTAATAAAGTACCTGGAGAGTGTGGTGGTACAGTAAGAGTGGTAGTGTAATAAAGTACCTGGAGAGTGTGGTGGTACAGTAAGAGTGGTAGTGTAATAAAGTACCTGGAGAGTGTGGTGGTACAGTAAGAGTGGTAGTGTAATAAAGTACCTGGAGAGTGTGGTGGTACAGTAAGAGTGGTAGTGTAATAAAGTACCTGGAGAGTGTGGTGGTACAGTAAGAGTGGTAGTATAATAAAGTACCTGGAGAGTGTGGTGGTACAGTAAGTGTGTAATAGAGTACCTGTAGAGTGTGGTGGTACAGTAAGAGTGGTAGTGTAATAAAGTACCTGGAGAGTGTGGTGGTACAGTAAGAGTGTAATAAAGTACCTGAAGAGTGTGGTGGTACAGTAAGAGTAGTAGTATAATAAATTACCTGGAGAGTGTGGTGGTACAGTAAGAGTGGTAGTGTAATAAAGTACCTGGAGAGTGTGGTGGTACAGTGAGAGTGGTAGTGTAATAAAGTACCTGGAGAGTGTGGTGGTACAGTAAGAGTGGTAGTGTAATAAAGTACCTGGAGAGTGTGGTGGTACAGTGAGAGTGGTAGTGTAATAGCACCGGGAGAGTGTGGTGGTACAGTAAGAGTGTAATAAAGTACCTGAAGAGTGTGGTGGTATACCTTTGATATACCTTTGAAGAGTTTCGAGAGTATCTACTCTCTGAGCCCGGCCATGGGCCAGGCTCGTCTGGTGCTTGCCTGGTCAACCAGGCTGTTGCTGCTGGAGGCCCACTGCCCAACATATCCATCACAGCCTGGTTGATCTGGCACCCGATGAAGATACTTGTCCAGTTTCTCTTGAAGGCTTCTACACTGGTTCCAGCGATGTTTCGGATATCTTCTGGTAAGATGTTGAATAGTCTTGTCCCCACCGCACCCCTGCTCCTCACTGGGTTTATTTTACACTTTCTCCCATATCTCTCACTCCAGTATGTTGTTATGGCAGTGTGCAGATTTGGGACCAGGCCCTCAAGTACTTTCCAAGTATATATTATCATGTATCTCTCTCTCCTCCGCTCCAATGAGTACATGTTCAAGACTTGAAGGCGTTCCCAATAATTTAGATGTTTCAATGGCTCAATGTGAGCCGTAAACGATCTCTGAATTTGTTCCAGCTCTGATATTTCTTCTGCCCTGAACGGGGCCGTCAGCACAGAGCAGTATTCTAAGTGAGGGAGCACAAGCGATTTGAAGAGTGTCACCATCGGCATTATTTCCCTTGTTTTGAAAGTTCCTCAATACCCACCCCGTCATCTTCCTGGCTGTTGTGATCTTTGTCTTGTTATGGTCTTTAAAAGATAGATCAGCAGACATAATTATTCCCAAGTCCTTAACGTGTTCCTTTCGTTCTATGTGGTGCCCCTCTTGCGTTTTGTATATAGTGTTCATTTTGAGTTCTTCATTTTTCCATACCTAAGCAGCTGAAACTTATCACCATTGAACGTCATGTTGTTCTCCACTGCCCACTGGAAGACCCTGCTTATGTCCTCCTGTAATTTTTCAGTGTCTTCTACCGTAGTGACTTTCATGCTTATTTTAGTGTCATCTGCAAATGATGATACAAAAGTGTGCTAGGTGTTTTTATCTATGTCTGCTATGAGGATGAGAAACAGCAGAGGTGGCAGGACAGTGCCTTGGGGCACTGAGCTTTTGACCTCGCTGATGCTGGATCTTGCCCTGTTCACTACTACTTTTGTGTTCTGTGTGTTAGGAACTCAAATATCCATCTGCATACCTTCCCAGTAATGCCTATGGCCCTCATTTTGTGCGCTATCACTCCATGATCGCATTTGTCAAATGCCTTTCAAAATCTGTGTAAATACATCTGCGTTTTGGTCGTCCTCCAATGCCTCCGTAATTCTGTCATAATGGTTCAGCAGCTGTGACAGGCATGATCGCCCGCCTGAAGCCATGCTGGTTCGGGTTATGTTGGTTGTGCTGGTCCATGAAGTTTGTAATCTGCCGTCTCATCACTCTTTCAAAGATTTTTATGATGTGAGAAGTGAGGGCTACTGGTCTGTAAATTTTAGCTAGTGCTCTACTACCTCCCTTATGCAAAGGAGCTATGTCTGCACTCCCTAGCCTCCGAATTTCACCTAGATCTAAGCTCTTTCTCCATAGAATACTAAGGGCTCTTGCTAATGGACTTTGCACTGCTTTATAAATAAAGCATTCCATGAATCTGGTCCAGGTGCTGAGTGAGGGGCATGTTGTCCATTTTTTTCGAAATCTATGGGATTTGTACTAATGTCGGTTATGTGGTCTGCGCGGCTTCTACTGGAGTGAAAAATATTTCTGCATTTTCTACCTTGCTGTCATTTAGTGGGTTGCTGAACACTGACTCATACTGTTCCTTTAGGATTTCACTCATTTCCTGTTCATCGTCAGTACAGTCATCCCTTGGTTTTGCTTGTCCCAGTTTCGCCGATTTTGGTTTTCACCGACTTTTTCAGGGAAAATTTGTCTTAGTTTTGCCGATTGTTTTAGTTTTCGCCGACCGTATGGGACCTGTCCACCAGTGCCGCGCACATACAAAGGCCGAGGCCCGCCACCCACGCACCTCCCACGCACATTGTCATGCAGTCTAGAATTGTTTACACTTGAGTGAACATCACCCCAGATGTTTATACAAAACATTTATTAACAATTCATTGTTTTTGGGCCTTGATTATTGTGTGTGACTACTAAATATGCTACCATGGGCCCAAAGAAAGCTCCTAGTGCCACTTCTTAGTAAAGAAAGTGAGATACACTGTAGAAATGAAGAAAGAAATAATAGAAAATATGATAGTGAAAGTGAGAAACACGATGGAGTTTAAGAGTGTAGCAGGCATGCAGGGAGTGTAGCATGCATGAGAGAGTGTAGCATGAATGAGGAACAAAGGAGGTAATGCATGCAGGGGAGT
>WNWK01046541.1:0-14277 GCA_009830355.1 Cherax destructor
ATGAATCGGCTAAAACAAAATCGGCGAAAACCAAAACTATTTTCCCATAAGAAATAAGGGAAATTCAATTAATCCGTTCCAGAAACCCAGAAGTTTGGAAAAAAAAAATTTGGGGGGGCCTTAAAGATAGATTTACATGCACAAATGAATGAAATGAATGTGGCACTTACCCTTACTGAAGACTGATGTTGCTGGATGGAAGAGAGATAGGAGGGAGAGGTAGAGACCCTAATTTTGGAAGGGAATCCCTCCATAAGGACTCTAGGTACCAAGTCCTCATCTGGGGTCACTTCCTTCTTGTCTTTTAATCCCACTAGGACCAGCTTGTGATTCACTGCACACCTGTGGCACTAAATATCTCTCCAGAGAGCTCTGTATCTGGCGGCTCTTTAACCCTTTACCAGGCCACGCATCAAATTTGAGACACTGCAACATTTGCAACCTATATTCTGATAATATAAGCAATTCTAAGACATATTTATTTGTGTTCATTTGTCAAGTTTGTTTATTTTAGGCGCCTCTAAAATACCCTCTATGGCAGAATCAAATATGAGGCACACCTGGCCTGGTAAAGGGTTAAAATGTCCCTAAAATGGGACATGGAATTGTCATTGTAAAAGTAGCCAGCACGGATTGCAACATCTTTGTCAGGGTGATGTTCCTCCACAAATGATTGCACCCTACTCCACATTGCACAAATCTCTTTAATCTCTGAAGAAGGCACCTTACATCTTTCTTCCTCCACTGAAGCAATTTCCTCAGATCTGTTTTGTTGTTGTTGCAGCTCAAGCTCTTGCAGCTCTTCAGTGGTTAGATCTTCATTGTGGTCCTCCACCAACTCTTCCACATCCTCTCCATTCAGATCCAACCCCATAGAAGTCCCCAATTCCACAATACTTTCCACAACTTCCATAGGCTCATCAGGGTTAGCTTCAAACCCTTCAAAATCCCTCTCTGGGACACAATCTGGCCACAACTTTCTCCAAGCAGAGTTCATTGTCCTGGAGGTCACTCCCTGCCAAGCTTTATCTATAAGGCCTATGCAATGGAAGATATCGAAGTGAGCCTTCCAGAACTCTTTTTAGGTCAATCTAGTGTCTGAGGTTACATCAAAGCACCTTTGAAACATTGCTTTGGTGTACAGTTTTTGAAGTTTGCAATGACCTGCTGGTCCATGGGCTGGAGGAGAGGAGTAGTGTTAGGAGGCAAGAACTTCACTTTACAAATCTGAATTCCTTAGGCATTTGGTCTTCCAAGTCTTGAGGATGACCAGGAGCATTGTCCATTACCAGGAGGCACTTAAGTGGCAATTTATTCTCCAATAGATATTTCTTTGGGGCCAAACACTTGATTAAACCATTCCAGGAAAATTTCCCTAGTGACCCATGCCTTAGCATTAGACTTCCAAAACACACACAATTTACCCTTGTCAACACTGTAGTTCCTGAACACTCTGGGATTTTCAGAGGATACACGAGTAAAGGCTTCACTTTTAAATCCCCACTAGCGTTCCCACATAACATAAGAGTTAGCCTGTCTTTCATAGGCTTGTGTCCTGACATTGCCTTTTCCTCCTGCGTGATGTAGGTCCTCCTTGGCATTTTCTTCCAAAAGAGGCCTGTTTCGTCACAATTAAACACTTGTTGGGGTTTAAATTCTTCTGCCTCTACATATTCTTTAAACTCACGCACAAATTTTTCAGCCCCATCTTTATCTGAACTGGCACCCTCACCATGCCTTACAACACTGTGTATGCCACTTCGCTTCTTGAAGTTTTCGAACCAGCCTTTGCTGGCCTTAAATTCATAAACCTCAACACTGGTTCCAGGCATTTTCTTTACAAGATCGGCATGCAACTGCCTTGCTTTTTCACATATGATGGATTGCACAACAATATCACCCGCTAGCAGTTATTGGTTTATCCACACCAATAACAATTTCTCCATATTTTCCATTGTTTGTGATCTCTGTTTCGTTATCGTATTCACCCCTTTCGCAACATTAGCTTCCGTGATTTCCTTTCTCTTTGCCACAATGGAACTGATGGTTGATGGGTTTTTCTTGTATATCCTGGCGAGCTCGGCAATACGTACACCACTATCATATTTTTCTATTATTTCTTTCTTCATTTCTACAGTGTTCCTCACTTTCTTTACCAAAGAAGTGGCATTAGGAGCTTTCTTTGGGCCCATGGTAGCTTATTTAGTAGTCACACACAATAATCAAGGGCCAAAAACAATGAATTGTTAATAAATTTTTTGTATAAACTCCTGGGGTGATGTTCACTCAAGCATAAACAATGCCAGACTGCGTGACAATGTGCATGGGAGGTGCGTGGGTGGCGGGCCTACGGCCTTTGTATGTGCGCGGCACTGGTGGACAGGTCCCATACGGTCGGCGAAAACTAAAACAATTGGCAAAAACTAAGACAAATTTTCCCTGAAAAAAGTCGGCGAAAACTGGGACAAGCGAAAACCAAGGGATGACTGTAGTGTGTTCGGATAGGTGCCAGTGAGATAGTCGTTATGTGGAGTATTTGAACTTGGGATTTTGCTTGCCAGCTTTTTACCTATGGTGGAGAAGAAATCATTGAGTTTGGTTGCTGTTTCAATGGGTGGGAGTAGGTCATCATTGATTGTTCTGTTTGTGGATATCTTTTTAGTTCCTAGAATTTCAGATAGGGTTTTCCAGGTCTTTTTTATATCACCTTTAAAGTTATGTAATCTGTTCTCATAGTACAATTTTTTTGACCTTCTTATCAGACTCGTTAGGTTTGATGAGTAGCGTTTTGTTTGTTCTCTTGTTATTTGACCCATTCTGTACTGTTTTCATATTGGTGCTTTATATTAATGGATTTGAGTATGCTGGGGGTTAGCCAGGGACTATTTAATCTTTGTTTTGATTTGTTTAGTTTTTTTAGGGCAATGCTTATTATAGAGGTATTGGGTCTTTTTAAGAAAATTATTAACCCTTTGGGGGTCCAAGGGGGGTCTCTGAAACTCGTTCTCAGGGTCCGCGAATTTAAAAAAAAAATTATTTTTTCTTATGGAATGATAGAGAATCTTTTTCCGATCATAACGCCACAAAAATTATGAAATTTGATCGAAAACTAACGGAATTATGCTTTCGCGAAGTTAGGGGTAGCCATGACACTTACGCATCCGCGATTTCGCCCACTTTGAGCCCTATTTTCGGCACATTCCAATGTTTCAGTCTACTAAAATTATAGCTATTTCGCTAGAACTCCATTTCTTCTATCGATTGAGTACAAGAAACCGCCTATTTACCAATTTCAACTACCCAAAATAGTGGTCAGAAAATGGCAATTTGGCCAATTTCACACAAATTTCAAACGATGCCAATTTCAAAATAGGATCCATAATAAACAAGACAGACATTCCTGGCACTAAAATAACATCTTCTCTGTTCATTAGTCACGTCTCCAGGCCCCTCTTACATTACTTTTGCTTTCCATTTTGAATTTTTATTCTCACAAAAAAATAGAAGATGTATTGTTATGTATAGAACTGCATCATTGTAAAAATGGTATAAATAATATCAGAGCACTTGTGCATGAATATTAGACTCGCCAGTTGATGTGTATTGGACGCATGGTGTGATTTGTTTACTCTTGAACATCGTCAAAAATCGAACATTTTCGCTACTTTGAGCTCAATTTCAAGGTACTTGTTATTGTCAAAGCAATCAAAATCATCTCTATTTCTGTAATATATCTTCCATTCTATCAAATGAGAACAAGAAAATGAGAATACAACAATAAATACAATACGAAAATAGACTGCAAAGTCGCTGTTTTAAACCAAAAACACAGTCAGTTTTTTTTTTCCTCATTATGCACTGTGTGGTGCATGAATTTTTTTATACTGCGCACACTGACCGCACAGACCCATTCTATCACAATTAGGCCTAACAGCCTGTTTCTGCTTGATTTGAGGGTGCTAGAATTTAGGCGTACTAGTACGTCAATAACCCCAGTAAGACGTACTAGTACAACCAAAACCCCGAAAGGGTTAATACATAAGTCAGTATCTGGGAAGTTGTCTATTTCTATTTGCCAGTCAGTCTTTGTCATAGCTGTTATAAAGTTATTTATGGCTGTCTCATTATGTAGTCTGAAGGTAACTTTAGTAGTCTCTAGTGGTAATTTTCCGAGATTTGTTATGAAAAAGGTTGGGTAGTGGTCTGTGGTATTGTCTGTGATTATGCCTGATTTTAATGGGGATATGGTGTTAGTCCAGATATGGTCTAATAGAGAGGCACAGGTCTCAGAGATTCTCATAGGTTTTGTTATTGTCAGGAGCAGCAAGCAGTTGCTCATAGTGTTTGTGAATTCAGTTACTTGTGGGTCCTGATCTTGTAGGAGGTTTATATTGAAGTCTCCTGTGAGGATTAAGTGGTCTTTGTTCATGTGTGCATCAGTAATCATACTTCCTAATTTTTCACTAAATTGCTGAATGTTTGACTGTGGTAATCTATAGATGTTTATAACTGTGAGAGGTTTTTGTAGGTATTTGGATTTAAACTTAGCTATTATATATTCTCCATGTTCATCTCTTGTGCATGTATTGTTAATACATTCAAGCTGGTCTGAGTATAACATAGCTGTGCCACCTCCTTGTTGGTCTGGCCTACAATTGTTTATGGCTGTGTAACCAGGAATGGCATAGATATCTGTAGTATAAGGCTTTAACCAGGTTTCAGTGAGAGCAATGATGGACATACTGGCCTGTAGTGAGTTTAATAATGCAGTGAGGTCATCAAAATGTTTGCTTAAAGATCTGACATTGTAGTTAAAGATAGTTATGTTATTGTTGGATTTGAGTAGTGTTTTAGCCTGTTCTTCTGTGTAGTAATGACAGTTGTTGTTAGGTTCATGTAAGTCATATAATAGAAGGTTGGTATCAGGATCAATGTTTGGAATCATAAGATTTAGTGTGATTCTATAATTAAACTTAAAAATAGAACAACGCAAGTAGACTTAAGAATAGGACAATGCAAAAGGATTTCTTGGCACGTGAGTTAGTACGTTGGATATGTTTACAAAAATGAAAAAAATGAGCTAAGGTAGTTAATTTACAGCTAATAAGAATCTAAAACTATAGCTCCTGAGTTAGTTAATTAATTAAACAAAAGTTTATATACGAGTGTGATTCTAAAAAGACTTAAGAACAATGAATAATGCTAAACTTAAAGATATGATATCAGATCAATTGATTTTACTAGCTATTGGATTAACACACTTTTGAACAGAAGTCACAGAGGTTTAGGATATATCTTTACAGTGTAATTGATTTATTATTTAACTAGCTAATAGAACTGGTTGGAAAATTATTATGATTAGTAGTAAGTTATAATGGAACAAATATTAAGATTCAGTATTGCACTAGTTGTGATTATAGAATTTATTAAAGGCAATATAATGAAAATCAAAGTTAACTATTAAAGGAGAAATAAATGCTAAAGTGTATAATAGTGTACAAAAGTAAAATTTATTAATATTAAAAAAATAGCTTGAAATAAAATTTTAGGCAGTTGGAGAATAGGATAAAAGATAAGTACAATTTTTAGCAAATAAGGTGATTAATAGTAGTAATTATAAATTCTAAGCAAGTAAGCTGATAAAAATATATAGGAATGTGGGTTGAAAAATGGGCACAAGTAAAAATTGTATGTATTTAAAAATAAAAGTAAAACTATTTGTCAAAAGTATTCATCAAAGGATAGACAAATACTTAAATGAGGTAGATGGGCAAAACATACACTACACTATACGTAGGGGTTTGGTTTTGGACATTGTGTTTATACAGTCTCTGTAATATTTGCATCCCTAAGGAATCTTGATAGGTCATTCTCATTTGTGATAGTATACAACTGACCTACACTTGTTTTCTTCACTAGAATTTTTCCATCCCGGGTGAAACATTGGTGGATTTTATCATTATTCTCTCACTTAAGTTTTCTGATTCTATACCAGAGGTTCTGACGTTTTTTGGTCAGACACTCATTAATGAATACTTGTTTTGTGGCTATAATAGATGATCTAATTAGATCTGTTTTCCTGTCATGTGTGGTGAATCTAATCATAACACTTTTTCTACCATGGGAACCTAGTAATCGTGCTTCTTTTATATCTGACACTGGTACATTTACGTTTATTTGATCTTTGATGATCTGTAAAGTAATGTCTTTACTGTTTGCTTGGGTCATATCACTGGGAAAGAATGGACTGTTCACTATTACTGCGTCTGATAACTTTTCTTGCTCGGTTTTATCCTCTTGTAGTGCAAGGTAGTCATTAAACTGGTTATCCATGTTGTTCTTCCACTCCTTTACTGCTTCCTCAACCTTTGCGTTTATAGATGTTTTCTGTTCAGTGTGGCTATTAATGACAGTTTGGAGGGTTTTGCCAAAATCAGTCATTCCAGTTGCTGTTAACTTTTGTTCAAGGCTGAGGATTTTGTTTTCAAGTTGTGTCATCCTGGTATCTTGTTGTAGAAGTGCTTTACGTTGGTCCATATTTTCATTGATTAATTTGATGATGTATGACTTTAGTGTATCTGGATCATTCGTCATATCTGATAGATTATCTGGGGTGAAGCCAGTGAAGGGGGAGCTTGTGGGGGAGGCAGCCATGTTTATTGTTGATGTGTCGCCCTGGGTGGTGGTGAGGGGGGTGGAGGGTGTACCGGCATCCTGGGTGGTGGTGAGGGGGTGGAGGGTGTACCGGCGTCCTTGGTAGACAAGTTGACTAGGAGATTTCTTGGTGTTTTCTTGTTGATTTTGGAATTGGTTCTTCTGAATTTACGTCTCATTTGAACACAGTAGTCGGGGTAGTTGGTGCGGCAAGATGAAGCTGTAGGCTGGTAAGCTGTAGGCTGGTAAGCTGTAGGCTGGTAAGCTGTAGGCTGGTAAGCTGTAGGCTGGTAAGCTGTAGGCTGGTAAGCTGTAGGCTGGTAAGCTGTAGGCTGGTAAGTTGTAGGCTGGTAAGCTGTAGGCTGGTAAGCTGTAGGCTGGTAAGCATTTGTTTGGCAGCGGGGTGATGCTTTGGGTTTGTGGGCAGTCTTCCTTTAATCGTCAGTTTATTTGGTTTGTAGGTCTCACTGCTGGTATTCCTGGGTCATTCTGGATGCTACGTAGGTTAGTGCAGTTTTGCTTGCAGCTAGATCATCATAGGAGCATTGATAAACTCTGGGTGATGAGAAAAATATGGAGCTCAGATGCCGCTGCCGCGCCATACATGTAAGTAATGAATGTACTACATGTAAGTAATGAATGTACTACAGTGGTCCCTCAACTAGCGGTGATTCCGTATAGCAGTGAATTCGTGTAACGAGCGCTTTTTTTTGGTAAATAGTTCCCTCGTGTAGAGGCCATTTCCTCGTGCAGCGGTCCGTACCAGACCTGTCCGCCTGCCCCACGCTTGCGCACAGGACGCCAGTCTAGCGTTGTTTACCATTGAGAGAACATTACCCAGCACGCTCTTTCAAACATTCACAATACATACTTTTGTTTTGTTTATTGCTGGTTCAGTGCTTGTCACTGTGAAATAAGTCACCATGGGTCCAAAGAAGCTTCCTAGTGGCACCACTGTGGTAAAGAGAGTGAGAAACACCATTGTTACGGCCCCCTACCTAGCAATGGTTGTTAGGTAGTTTACCTGCCGGCCTGTGACGTAATCAAACGTGATGTTTGACTGACGGGCCGGCTGGACTGACAGTGTCATCGAGACTCTCCCCTATACCACACTGGAGAGTTCACCAGCTCCCTGATACACTACTGGGTTCACCAGCTCCCTGATACACTACTGGAGTTCGCCAGGCAGACCTGCTTGAGAGTTGCAGACTTTCGCAGTGTGATGCTGGTGACAGGTCTACACTGCTCCAGTGCTGAGAGAACTGGAAGCTCTATCCTCTCTAGATCGTGTTACTTGAAAGCAGCTTTGTACTTGTGATGTTTGCAAGTACAGTGTTGGTGTTCTCTTCCTGCTTGATATGAGGACACTATGAGGAGAGCGGCAAGTCTGGTCACCAGAATTACCCACTGGCTTTCATCGTACCTGCGACTATGTACCTGAAACTATGTACCTGAAGTGTCTTGTGTGACACTGGTAATGTTACCCGAAGTGTCAAGGTATTTAGTGGTGTAGTCAGAGAGAGTTTGTGACGATGGCATGACACAGGTTGAGTCGTGTAT
This sequence comes from Cherax destructor, assembly GCA_009830355.1. Classification (NCBI taxonomy): domain Eukaryota; kingdom Metazoa; phylum Arthropoda; class Malacostraca; order Decapoda; family Parastacidae; genus Cherax; species Cherax destructor. The sequence continues at coordinate 8,215 of WNWK01046541.1, forward strand.
TTGGGGTGTGTCATAACGAGGTGCAAAGGCTTTACTTGAGAGAAAGAGTTCATGATACAGGGGGCGTGCCATGTGGCACAGAGAAGGTGTCGTGTGACACAGCGATTGAGTCTTTATGGTACAGGAACGGGTGTCGTGGAACCCCGTAGGTGCCATAAGACAGAGACAAGGGTGTCTGAGGACACGGTGGAGAAGGAGTATCATGACAAGGTGGGGTAGTGTCCTGCGTGACACTTGTAGACGGCAGCGACTTGACATTGCTCTAAGTATATGATTTTATTTGTGACTTTTATCTTGTACTATGATTTTGTGTAAATATGTTTTTACACAGATTATTAGATTATATGTTTTTATTCAGATTATATGCTTTTATATTAATAATAATATAATAAATATTGAAAATCTGATAGTTTACTTAGTATCCCAAACAGTCGTTTATTACAAATGGTTATTTTATTTGTAATATGGGGGGTCTCTGTCTTATGGCACCTACGGGGTTCCACGACACCCGTTCCTGTACCATAAAGACTCAATCGCTGTGTCACACGACACCTCAGGTACATAATTTCAGGTACAATAGTCGCAGGTACATAGTCGCAGGTACATCAGTCAGCTAGTAGATTCTGGTGACCTTACTTGCCGCTCTCCTCATAATGCTACAGTGTCCTCATTCGAGTAACACAGTCTAGAGAGAGCTTCCAGTTCTCTCTGCACCGGAGCCCTGTAGGCTGTCACCAGCACCACACTGCATGAGTCTGCAACTTTCACGCAGGTCTGACTGGCGAACTCCAGTAGTATATCAGGAAGCTTGTCACCAGCACCACACTGCAACTCTTACGCAGGTCTGACTGGCGAACTCCAGTAGTATATCAGGAAGCTTGTCACCAGCACCACACTGCAACTCTCACGCAGGTCTGACTGGCGAACTCCAGTAGTGTATCAGGGAGCTGGTGAACTCTCCAGTGTTGAATAGGGGAGAGTCTCGATGACACTGTCAGTCCAGCTGGCCCGTCAGTGAAACATCACGTTTGATTACGTCACAGGCCGGCAGGTAAACTACCTAACAACCATTGCTAGGTAGGGGGCCGTAACACCCCTACCACAACGTGTCATATGACACTAAAGAAGGAGATAGTTGAAAAATATGAGTGGTAAATGTGTGAGTGAGCTTGCCAGGATGTACAAGAAAAACAAATCTAGTATCGGCACTATCCTGGCAAAGAGAAATGAGATCAAGGAAGCTAATGTTGCAAAAGGGGTTGATATGTTAACGAAAAAGAGATCGAAAACAGTGGATGAGGTTGAGAAGTTGTTGATGGTATGGATAAACAATAAACAATTAGCAAGTGATAGTATTTCCACGGCGATAATTTGTGAAAAGGCAAGGAAGTTGCACGCAGATCTTGTCAAGACAATGCCTGGAACCAGTGGTGAGGAGAGTGATTTTAAAGCCAGCAGAGGCTGGTTTGAGAGGTTTAAGAAATGTAGTGGCATACACAGTGTTGCGAGACATGGTGAGGCAGCCAACTCAGACTGTGGACAGTTATTTCACGAGGCAGGGATCCAGTGACTCTCAAGCTGGTCCTAGTGGCATTAACCCTTTGACTGTCGGAGGCCCCATTCTGAAACTGTCATTCTATGTCGGAAAATTTTGGAAAAAAAAAAAAATGATTTTTTCTTATGAAATGATAGAGAATCTTTTCCCGATGGTAATGACACCAAAAGTATGAAATGTGATTGAAAACTTACGGAATTACGCTCTCGCAAAGTTAGCGATGTCAGTGATATATACGCATCAGCGATTTCGCCGACTTTGAACCCTATTTTCGGCCAATTCCATTGGGACAGTCGACCAAACTCATAGCTATTTCTTTAGAACTCCATTTGTTCTATCCATTGAGTACAAGAAATCACCAATTTACCGATTTCAACTACCCAATAAAGTGGTCAGAAATGGCAATTTCGCCAATTTCATGCAAAATAAAAAAGATGTCAATTTCAAAATAGGGTCCAGAATAAACAATGCAGACATCCCTAGCACTAAAATAAGATGTTATCTGTTCATTAGTCACGTCTTTAGGCCCCTCTTACATTACTCTTGCTTTCTATTTTGATTTTTTATTCACACAAAAATTAGAAGATTTATTGTTATGCAGACTATTGCATTATTGTAAAAATTGTATAAATAATATCTGTGCACTTGTGAAAGAATATTAGACTCACCAGTTGATGTGTATTGGACGCGTGGTGTGATTTGTTTACTTTTGAACATTGGCAAAAATCGAACATTTCCGCTATTTTGAGCTCAATTTCAAGATCGTTTACATCATGAAACTAATCAAAATCATCTCTATTCCTGTAATATGTTTATCATTCTATAAAATGAGACCATGAAAAAGAGAATACACCCATAAATACTATACGAAAATACACCTCAAAGTCGACGTTTTAATCCAAAAATAGTCAGAGTTTTTTTTTCTCATTATGTACTGCTTGCTGCAGTACATTCTCTCACATGTGGGCCTACCAGCTTTCTCCTGCTTGATTTGAGGCCGCTAGAATTTAGGCGTATAAATACGTCCGAAACATTGGCTCGTAAGACGTATATATACGTCCAAAACAGTCAAAGGGTTAAAAGAAAAAAGAAGGGAAGTAACCCCAGATAAGGACTTGTTACCTGAAGTCTTTATGGAGGGGGATTCCCCTTCCAAACACTAAGCACTCCCTCACTCCTCCTCCCTATCTTCCAGATGCCAGCAAGTCTCTTCAATAAAGGTAAGTAAATGTTATTTTAAATGTTTAATTATAAATTTAATCTTTACAAAATTAATTTTTTGTGAATATTTTTGGATGTCTGGAACGGATTAATTGTATTTACATTATTTCTTATGGGAAATAAGGTATCGAATTACGAACTTTTCGTGTGAAGAACTAGCTCCTGGAACGGATTAAGTTCGTTAGTTGAGGGACCACTGTAAGTGGAAGGGGATATAAATAAGGTCTTGAGGCTATCTCTTCAAAAGAGAACCCACAATAATGGATTCAAATTAGAGAAGTTTAGATTTAGAAAGGATATAGGAAAATACAGTGGACCCTCCGTTTTCGTCTTTAATCCGTTCCAGAGAGACCGGCAAAAACTGAAACCATTTTCCCCATAAGAAATAATGTAAATCCAATTAATCCATTTCAGACACCCAGGAGTACTAAGAAAAAATAATTTTTTAGAGATTAAATATAGAATTACATACAGAAAAGAATGACAAATAAATATAAAGCACTAATAACATGTATAAATGAATATTTAACATCACACTTACCTTTATTGGCGACTCTTGTTGGTGTATGGAAGACGGAGAGGAGGAGAGAGGGAGGAGAATTTATTGTTTGGAGGCAGGACAAAATGCTTCAATATGACATTAATATCAGCTCTAAGGCTTATATATCTATCACAATTCATCTAATATGACATAATAAACAATATTAATAACAGAAACATGATATATACTCTAGAATGAATAAAATATGTCATTAAGAATGTGAGGACTGGTGGTAGTGTTATTGTTGTTGGGTTTATAAGGGCCACTGACCATAAGCCATACATACAGTCATCCCTTGGTTTTCAATTGTCTCAGTTTTCAACGATTTTGGTTTTCAATCACTTTTTTCATGGAAAAATTGTCTCAGTTTTCACCGATTGTCTCAGTTTTCACTGATGGTACGGAACCTGTCCACCAGTACCCCGCACATACAAAGCCCGCTAGACCGCCACCCACGCACATTGTCACGCAGTGTAGCATTGTTTATGCTTGAGTGAACATCATCCCAGGAGTTCATACAAAACATTAACAATTCATTGTTTTTGGCCCTTGATTATTGTGTGTGACTACTAAATAAGCTACCATGGACCCAAAGAAAGCTCCTAGTGCCAGTCCTTTGGTAAAGAACGTGAGAAACATGATGGAGTTTAAGAGTGTAGCAGGCATGCAGGGAGTGTAGCATGTATGCAGGGAGTGTAGCATGTATGCAGGGAGTGTAGCATGTATGCAGGGAGTGTAGCATGTATGCAGGGAGTGTAGCATGTATGCAGGAGTGTAGCATGTATGCAGGGAGTGTAGCATGTATGCAGGGAGTGTAGCAGGTATGCAGGGAGTGTAGCAGGTATGCAGGGAGTGTAGCAGGCAGGGAGGGGTGTAGCAGGCAGGGAGGGAGTGTAGCAGGCATGCAGGGAAATGACCCCGGATAAGGACTTGGTACCTAAATTTCTTATGGAAGGGATTCCCCTTCCAAAAAATAGGTCTCTCTCTCCCCTCCTCCTCTCTTCCATCCAGCAACATCAGTCTTCAATAAAGGTAAGTGCCACATAGAGTTCATTCATTTGTGCATGTAAATCTATCTTTAAGGCCCCAATTTTTTTTTCCAAACTTCTGGGTTTCTGGAACAGATTAATTGAATTTCCATTATTTCTTATGGGAAAATAGTTTTGGTTTTCACCGATTTTGGTTTTAGCTGATCCATCTGGAACGGATTAAAATTGAAAACCAAGGGATGACTGTATAGTGGTGGTGGTGGGAGCAGCAGAAGCCACCACCACTATTCACACTGAAACAATGTATACATAATTTATAAATAAGAAATATTTACACTTTAATTTATAAATAAGAAATATTTACACTTTAATTTATAAATAAGAAATATTTACACTTTAAATAAGAAATATTCACATTTTATAAATAAGAAATATTTACACTTACGTACCTTGGAGGAGATGTTTGCAGAGGACAACGTTGGTCTCAGTGCCCTATATTTCGTGTTGTCATTTTTCTATCACTTAACTTACTTGCTAAACTGTTAATGCTAAATTTTATTGCTGGCTGGCGCTATAGCCTTTATCGACTCCACTTTGGTACAGTGGACCCCGAGTTTCGTAGGGTTCTTATTTCGTAAAAATCGTGTTTCGTAAGCTTTTTGATTTCGTGAATCGTAAACTGGCTCGTGTTTCGTACGTATTAGACCTGTCCGCCTGCTCGCGCCTGCGCAGGACGCCCACCAGTGAAGCGTTGTTTTCCATTGAAGAACATTACCCAGCGCTCTTTCAAACATTCACAATACATTTGGTGTCTTTTTGGTGGTTTAGTGATTGTCACTGTGAAATAAGTCACCATGGGTCCAAAGAAGCTTCCTAGTGGCACCCTGTGGTAAAGAAAGTGAGGAACACCATCGAACTGAAGAAAGAAATTATAGAAAAATATGCGAGTGGCATACGTCTGAGTGATCTTGCCAGGATGTACAAGAAAACCCCATCTACTATCAGCTCTATCCTGGCAAAGAGAAATGAGATCAAGGAAGCTAATGTTGCAAAAGGGGTTGATATGTTAACGAAAATAGATCGAAAACAGTGGATTAGGTTGAGAAGTTGTTGTTGGTGTGGATCAATGAAAAACAGAGAGCGGTGATAGTATTTCCATGGCGATAATTTGTGAAAAGGCAAAGAAGTTGCATGCAGATCTTGTCAAGACAATGCCTGCAACCAGTGGTCAGGCGAGTGATTTTAAAGCCAGCAAAGGCTGGTTTGACAGGTTTAAGAAACGTAGTGGCATACAGTGTTGTGAGACATGGTGAGGCAGCCAGCTCAGACAAACGTGCAGCTGAAAGTTTGCGAGTGAATTTAAGGGGTCCGTAGAGGCTGAAGAATTCCTCCCCAACAAGTGTTTAACTGTGATGAAACAGGCCTGTTTTGGAAGAAAATGCCCAACAGGACCTTCATTACTCAGGAGGAAAAGGCACAGCCAGGACACAAGCCTATGAAAGACAGGCTAACTCTTATGATGTGTGACAATGCCAGTGGTGATTTTAAAGTGAAGCCTTTACTGGTGTATCACTATGAAAATCCCAGACCCTTCAAGAAACACAGTGTTGACAAGAATAATTTGTGTGTGCATTGGAAGGCTAACACCAAGGCATGGGTCACTACGGAGATTTTCAAGGAATGGGTGACTGGAGTGTTTGGCCCTAGTGTGAAGAAATACCTCCTGGAAAAGAAATTGGGACTCAAGTGCCTCCTGG
>WNWK01046542.1:0-14277 GCA_009830355.1 Cherax destructor
GGGGCGAAAGGTTTGTTTGGGCTCAGCCTATTAGCCCCCCCCTCTCCTATGCTCTCAAATGGAAAATTTTTATTATATTAGAGTGAAACAAAAAATTGATAAAAAAAAACGGTTTTTTTTTTTTTGCCGCGCCCCCCCATGACGACCCGACACCACCGTTACAAATTACAAATTCCTTGTGAAACACATAATGATGAAATTATCAGGGTTTCCAGAAAGATCAGCTTTTTTTTTGGTAAGAAAAAAAAATTTCGTTTTTTTCTTTTTTTTTCCCGCCCCAGACGTAAAAAGGACCAGTCCCGTGTGCAAATAACAACAATACTAGAACCTATGTTGCCAGAGGAAAGAGTCTCCAAGATAATAGTGTCATAAAAGTTTTAAAGTGTTTATCCCAGTGGTACTGTAATATATAGAAAAGATACCAAATAAATGAAGGAGAAATTTAAGGTGAATTTAGGCCTAGGGTTCATGTGGAAAACAGTTAAAAACAGTCGCCGGGGCCCTACCACCGGCCTTTATTAAAAATTTTTTAAACCCAGTTACCACCAAAAAGGGAAAAACCCATTGTGTCATTTCAAAAACCCTTACAGTGTTGCTGTAAACTAGTAAACACGGACTTATTGGATGGGTGACGTATGGAAATTTTTTAGTATAAAAGTTCCACAGGGTAAGTGAGCCGTTAGGACCTTAAACTACCCGTGGATCGGCCCTCAGATTTTAGGAACCCACATAACCCAAAAACAATACACAATTTTGAAGGTATATTGTGTTTTTTAAGTAGTTTTACCACCGGGGAACACCTGGAAGTTTGTACAGATAGAAAAAAAGTAGATTAAAAACGTTAGGTATTAATACTGTAGCTCTAGCACCCTAATATAGGTAGTTATAGGCCTGAATAGGCAAGATTGGTTTGTTGGCTAGAGACAACGGGCCCCCACAGAATTGGCAGTGGGCGGTGTTGTGACCTACCTTCTTACCAGAAGATCCACGGAGAAGACGTGTAACACAACACATCCCCAGGGAAACATCGCCGGGGCCCTGGGGAGACCCCGGGACCGTGAATCTGCCTACCCAGCCCCATTAAGAAAATGTTTTTTTTCCAGTATTTTTGGGTTTTCTGGGGGAAAACGGGGAATTTATCTGGGTCTTAACAGACGGGTTTTGGTTTTGGTTTACAGCTGCCTTTTGGCGTCGGGAATAGTTTTATTTCTGTATATTACCGGACACCCTAGAAACCAGGGAACTCTGAGGTGCAGGAACATAATTACCCCATCTTTAAAAAAGCCCCACGAAATGGTGTTGGGAGGGGTTATATAAAAGGAAGACCAGGAAAATACCCCCCCTTTTCTTTCAATGAACCCCCTTCCCATATTGGGGCAGTGGGGTTTCCCCTTCCCAAATTACAAAAATTTTCCTAGCCACGAAACAGAAAGTGTCTCAGAGGTCGGTGTCCAGTGCTTGCCCAGGGGAACTTACAAACCAAACAAGTTTCTATATTGGTCCTTCATAACCGAGATGTGGAATAGCTAGTTTAGCAGACCCCTAGTTTTAAATTTGCTAGGCCACAGAAGTACGAGTCATTTTGAAGTGGTTAGTTTTCACCCTAGGCCCAAAACACCAGGCAGGTTCTCTAATCGGGTTATTCCAATAAATTGAGGAAGCCACAGTTAGGGGGCCCCCAAATATAAATTGAACAGCGGTCAGATTTAACCAGCTATTGTTTACCTTGCAAGCAGTTTCGGGCAGTTGCACCTAATTTCGATTTACAGGTACCCCTAACACAATAATTTCGGGGTAGTTCCAAAGTTAAATAAACATTATTCATATTTTTATAAGTGAATTACTAAATTTTATTTTGTGCTGCCCAAATTGATTAAATTTACAAAGACTACATATTTTTATTGTGAATTTTTTTGTAAGGGCTCTTTAAATTTGTGATTGCTAGCCATACTGTAACTTTTTACTATTGGGAAGGGAGTTGTTTTCATAAAAAAATATACATTTTAGTTGGGTTTGAGGGCTAACAGTGCATATTTAATGAGTCAAGTCAACAGTTGTAAAGAAAACCCCGTCGGTTGGGGGGCTTTGGGAATCATTATTCCCCCTAATACCGTATTGTGCTGGGGGGTGGGCAAATTGACGATAAATTTACAAACCTTAAAAACCACAAAATGAGGGGAGAATCGGGGAGCACTACCCCATCTCTAAGCCATGGGGTCTTAGCGCCCGGGTTCGACTAACCAAGGCATGTGGGGAGTGCCGTCGTCGAGAAAACCCCGGATGCAGATTCGGGGGATTTTAAAAGGGGTTTTTTCTTTTAGGGGGAAGGCTAAAGGCATTGGAGCACCTATCTTCTTAGGACAAACCCCCATAGACAGAGGAACCTGAAGATGTTGTCAGACAGCCGGGAGGATTGGAAATCAGGGGGGGAATGTCAAACAGAGTGGGGATTTCCCAAAAAGTTAAAGAAAATATTAAAGGGCTAATACAAAGGTCAACAAATAATAGTACAGGCAAATGTCAGCACAGCCCCCTTAGAGTGTTCCCCAGATTACCTACATTAAATTTACCAACATTTGATGGAACCTTGACAGAGTACTTTCTTTGGGATCAGTTTAAATCACAGATAGATGACAGGGATGAGTCAGATGCCACCAAAATAAGTACTTACGTTTACAGCTCAAGGGTAAAACCCTGGGCTTGGTCCCGGGATTACCAAAACCCCGCATTAATTATCAACATGCCAAGGATCAACTAAAGAAACGTGGCAAAAAAAAAGGAGATAATGATAGCTATTTTTATCGATTTTCCGATCTTAGGCTTGGCTGCCGTCAGAGCTTTGAGAAGTTCAAAAAGGTCACGAGTCTGACAAACAGTCCAAAATTTACAATTTGGGGGGGATCGGGATGGTCAGTCAGATGATTCAGAGGAAAATAGCAGCACTACAGTCATGAGTTCACTTGAATATGGGACTAACCGGTTCACAACAACAGATTGTTTAGGGGGGAGCGAACGGGTTCACCTGAGTTTGGTGAGAGAAAGGTCACCACCATCATCACATAAACAAACAGTTAGTTACCAGAAACTAAAAAGAACTAAAACACCCCCCCAGGATCAGCACCTATTATGCCCAAGAACCTCAACCAAGGGGAAACCCCTAAACATGTGTGTTCTGCGAAGGGGCACACAGCGAGTTTCTCCCCGGTATGCAACACAGCAGAGGGGCAGAGACAAAGGGGTTTCAGCTAGCTTGGTTTGGGAAGACATGAGGCAGAAGATTAGTCACATCTTTTAGAGGCAAAACCGGGAAAAGGGAAGCACCATACTGCACTATGTCACAACAATTTAAGGGAACCCCAGGCAGTAGGGACGTTTCTCCCGTAGAGAAGAAGGGAGCCCGAGCCCGAAATGGGGGCCATGATTAGTATGGGCAAAGTCTCTAATCTGGTGGGAAAACAGAGCTGCTGCCCTACCTACAGTCATGGAGGGGGGAAGGAAAAACCAAAAAAACCCATTTTTCTTACTGGGCACAAGTGTCCATGATAAAAAGTTGGTGGGTAGGTTAAAGTTGAAGGCCACCGACAAATTTAATCGAATTAGGGGCTATAAGTCAGGGCCCACCCAAGTCTTATGATTGTGGGTGTCACTGTTTAAAATGGGGGGAAACCCCGAAATATTACACTTTGGTAGTAAAGATTACCTGGGCTATTCGACCAGAGGTCTTGCAGCGCCCAAAGGTTGAAAAACCTGTTAAAAGGGAATTGGTTTATACAGACCCCTAGGATATATCTCGGTGGCAAATTTCGAGTTCTCTGCAACGCCAGGGGGGGGAATTCCCCCATTAGCGGGGGGGTAGTGATAATAAATGTTATTTTTAAACCCCCCGGGAAGCCAAACCAAGTAGGAAGTGGAACATAGCCACCTTGGGGAGACGCTTTATGGGGTACCTAAAGAGGGGATGTGTCATTAAACCCAGGGAACCTCGATCAGTGGAAGAAGGGCTCCGGGGATATAGGCCACTGGGAAAGTACGGTGCTCAGACAAGGCTAGACATGTGAAAGACCTTAAAATAAAGGGAAGGGGTTAAAATCCCCGAACCCATAAGTTTACACCCCAGCAACCACACGCGGAAACTGACAGTCGGAGTTAAACCAGAGTCTGCTGGGAAGAGTGGCCGACAGCACCGTGTCCAGGGCCCCCGTAGGGCTTGGGAAGTTGAACCTGACTTAGACTCACCTTTACCTGTGGGGGAGGATGTGGAAACTTTTTAGTCACAAAAGTTCCACAGGAAGTGAGCCATTAGGAGCCTTAAACATACCATGGATCGGCCCTCGAGTTTATGAACCCACACCCCCCAACCAAAACAACTACACACCCAGCTTTTGAAGGTGACTATTGTGTATATTTTAATTGATAGATTTATCCACCTGCAACATCTGCCACATTGCCCCCTATCTACCCTATCATACGCCTTTTCCAAATCCATAAATGCCACAAAACATCTTTACCCTTATCCAAATACTGTTCACCTATATGTTTCACTGTAAACACTTGGTATGGAATAGGAGGAAGGTTACTGAAAGCAGTGAAGAGTTTTTAGAGGATAGTGAGGCTCAGGTTAGAGTGTGTAGGAGGGAAGGGGACTATTTCAGTAAAAGTGGGCCTTAGACAAGGATGTGTGATGTCACCGTGGTTGTTCAATATATTTATAGATGGGGTTGTAAGAGAAGTGAATGCGGGGGTCTTGGCAAGAGGTGTTGGGCTAAAAGATAAAGAAGCAAATACAAAGTGGGAGTTGTCACAGTTGCTTTTGCTGATGACACTGTGCTTTTGGGAGATTCTGAAGAGAAGCTGCAGAGGTTGGTGGATGAATTTGGTAGGGTGTGTTAAGAGTAAGGTGATGAGGATAACAAAAAGAATAGGTGACGAAAGATTGGATATCAGATTGGAGGGAGAGAGTATGGAGGAGGTGAATGTATTCAGATATTTTGGAGTGGACATGTCGGCAGATGGGTCTATGAAGGATGAGGTGAATCATAGAATTGATGAGGGGAAAAGGGTGATGGAGCACTGAGTCTGTGGAGAAAAGAACCTTGTCCATGGAAGTAAAGAGGGAATGTATGAGAGTATAGTTATACCAATGCTCTTATATGGGTGTGAAGCATGGGTGATGAATGTTGCAACTAGGAGAAGGCTGGAGGCAGTGGAGATGTCATGTCTGAGGTCAATGTGTGGGTGAATATAATGCAGAGAATTCGGGGTTTGGAAATTAGGAGGGGGTGCGGGATTACCAAAACGATTGTCCAGAGAGCTGAGGAGGGGTTGTTGAGGTGGTTTGGACATGTAGAGAATGGAACGAGACAGAGTGACTTCGAGAGTGTATAAATCTGTAGTGGAGGGAAGGCGGGTAGGGCTCGCCTAGGAAAGGTTGGAGGAGGGGTAAAGGAAGTTTTGTGTGAGGGGGTGGACTTCCAGCAAGCATGTGTGACGTATTTGATAGAGGAATGGAGGCATATGGTTTTAATACTTGACGTGCTGTTGGAGGTGAGCAAAGTAACATTTATGAAGGGGTTCAGGAAACCGGCAGCCGGACTTGAGTTCTGAGATGGGAAGTACAGTGCCGGCACTCTGAAGGAGGGGTGTTAATGTTGCAGTTTTATAACTGTAGTGTAAAGCACCCTTCTGGCAAGACAGTGATGGAGTGAATGATGATGAAAGTTTTCTTTCGGGCCACCCTGCCTTGGTGGAATCGCCATGTGTTAATAAAAAAAAAATTATCCACCTAGGAACACCTAGGCAAGTTTGTACAGATAGAAACTAATAGTAGGATTATTAAGGCAACGTTAGGTATTAATAATATAGGTAGTTATAGGCCTGAATAGGCAAGCATTAGGTTATGTTAGCTAGAGACAACTGGCAGCCCACACGAATCTAGGCAGTGTGGCGGTCAGAAATTGTGACCTACCTTCTTACCAGACCAGACTCCACACGGAGAAGACATGCTGTAACACAACAGCATCCCCACGTGACCCAACATCTGTCCTGGGGCCCTGGAGGAGATCCCAAAGTACCGTGGAAATCTGCCTCCATCCAGACCCATTACAGTAAGACTAGGCTTTCTTTCTCTCAGTATCTGGCCAGTTTTCTGGGGGAAACGTTAGTGAAGTTATCTGTGGGTCTTAAGCAGACGGACGCCTTTGTGTTGGTATGTACCAGCGTCGTCTCTTAAGTTCAAGTCTGGAAGCTAGTGTTACTTACTGCATATATTACTCAAGGGACATCCTAGTAACCAGGGAACTCTGAGGTGCAGGAAGGACACTAATTACCCCATCTTTTGCAGACAAAGTTTCTCCACTGCACATGGTGTTAGGAGGGGTTATATATAAGGAAGACCAGGACACATACCCACCCTTTTCTTTCAAGTAAGTAATCCCCCTTCCAGTATTGTGTAGGCAGTGTGGGATTCCCCTTACTGCAATTAGCTAGAAATTTGTACCATAGCCACTTGTAAGTCTGAGAGAAGTGTCTCAGAGTGTCGGTGTCAACAGTGCTTGCCCAGAGTGCAACTTACAAGGGGCCAGTCGAAACAAGTTTCTATAACGTATACAGTTTGTGGTAATACACTAAACCTGTAGTTAGCAGGGGTCGCAATATACACAACGAAAATCAAATATTCCTCCAGTAATCTTCATCTTCAGAAGCCACGGCTGCTCCATCACACAAGCTATATTTTTTGTATCAAACTGAACACATATTACTGTTAAGTATTCTTCCAGTAGTCCTTTTCATGTGCTAGTCCAAAATCACCGACTGGATACGCCCAAATAAGTGATCCACTAATCCGGATTCACCGGATTCGTCAAGAACAAGTGAACGAACGGCCGGATTCAAACGGATTCGTTGAAAACAAGGTCTCCTCTGACCGGATTCATAGGATGACGAGGTTTACACACCCTTATTAAACACCCAAACAGAACTACAACAAATAGATACAATACAAATAGACAGATCTACCTTAAGGTGGTTATTAGTTAAAATATACAGTGAGCATAAACCGGATTCGTCCAAGAAATAAGTGAACAAAGGACCGGATTCAAACGGATTCGTTGGAAACTGTTAAAAACAACTAAATACTTCGAAAAATTATAGACTAGCTAGCTAGGAGAGTGGTCAAGTGTTGTAAGATGACCACCACCATGAAGATCTGTGTAGTCTGTAGAAAGGGTAAGGGACGGAAACAGGCCTGGATTGCTTGCAATCTCTGTGGTCAATGGTCCCATGGTATATGCAGGGATTTTCAACCAGTGACCACACTTGACATAAACTCAGAGAGATGTTTTTGGGTCTGCCCAAACGAGATACACCTGTATGAGGGAATTGCATCTATATTAAAAGACAAGAACACCAATAAAAGATCCTTCTTAAAAGACATGTCAACATGGTATGACAGCTGGGAAAATAAGATGGGTGGTTTGGAAGGGGCTGTCTTGAACGACAACGCTCCTGAGGGTGCTAGTGTTGTCCTGGAGGATAGTTCTCATGAGGGTGCTAGAGTTGTACTGGAGGACAGTGCTCCTGAGGGAGCTAGTGTTGTCCTAGAAAACAGTGCTCCTGAGGGTGCTAGTGTTGTCCTAGAAAACTGTGCTCCTGAGGGTGCTAGTGTTGTCCTGGAGGATAGTTCTCATGAGGGTGCTAGTGTTGTCCTAGAAGACAGTGCTCCTGAGGGTGCTAGTGTTGTCCTGATGGACAGTGCTCCTGAAGGTGCTAGTGTTGGAGATGAAACCAAAGGGGATGTTAGCACTAGTGCTGAAGATATAAATGAGACAGGAAAACACGCACCAATTGGGAATACGCTAGGGAACACAGTCACAAAAAAGCAAACACAAACCAGGCCTATGCAAATATTATGCATGCATTTGGTATCTGCAGGCATGGAATTTCTGGGAAAACAGATGGGACATGCAACTTTGACCACCCCAGAAAATGCCGTGCCCTTATGACAACAGGAAAATGCAACCTCCCTTCCTGTAAGCTTTTCCACCCTGAAATGTGTCACTCATCAGTTCAGGAAAGACAGTGTTATAACCTATATTGCCAGGCACACCACCTAAAGGGTACAAGACGACACAGAACATCCAGACCATGGGTAAACCTGGGTAGCCAAAGCCACTCCAGAGAGAGAGGTTTTTTAGCAAAAGGAAGGAAAAAAGCTGGCAGGAAATGACAGAAATCGTACACCAACTGCAATCATTTCTGGAGTGGAACCACAGTCAATGGCCTCCACTCCAGAACAAGAGATATTAGTGCCAGGAAAAAAAAGACCCCCCCCATACCACCAATACCACTAATCCAACGACATTCATCTTTGCAAATATACAGGGTCTAAAGCCAGAAACAAACAACAAAGATACCTTACATCCGTGGACTGCTTACAGAGTCAAATGCAATGTTTGTGGCTTTCACAGAGACCCACATAAAGGATCACTTGGACAATGAAATATGGATCCCGGGCTACAACCTATACAGATGTGACAGAGTGAACAGGCAAAAGGAGGGGGGAAAGGGGGGTTGGCCTGTATATCACAGAGTCACTTAATTTCAGAACTACTAAATGCCTCAAATGATGTACTTGAAGTTTTAGCAGTAAAGATCGAGCATCAAAACCTGGTCATCGTGGTTGTATACAAGCCTCCGGATGCAACGTCCCAACAATTCCAGGAACAGCTTCTGAAAATTGACCAATGTCTAGAAAACCTTCCAGCCCCTGCCCCCAACATCTTGCTCCTGAGGTACTTCAACCTAAGGCACCTAAAATCGAGGAATATTGCAAATAATGTGGTAGCAGAGATAACACCAGGAGGCAGCTCAGATGAAAACTCGCACACACATGAGCTTTTAAATCTCTGCACCAAATTCACCTTAAAACCAACAAATAATAGAGCCTACAAGATTGGAGAATACACTGGACCTCATCTTCACTAACAATGATGATCTGATACGAAATGTCATCATATCAAAGACGATATACTCAGATCACAACATAATAGAGGTTCAGACATGCATGAGGGGGGCCCCAGATCGACAAAATGTGATCAGTCGCGAGGGAGCCTTCTCCAATTTTAACTTCAATAACAAAAACATAAGGTGGGACCAAGTAAACCAAATCTAAAATGATATAAACTGGGAGGATAGCCTAAGCATCACGGATCCTAACCTATGTCTAGAACAAATTAACTCTGTGGTACTTGAGGTTTGCTCAAGGCAAATTCCCTTAAGGAAAATGAGGAGAAGATGTATACTAGAAAGAGAGAGGCGCTTCCTATACAGGCAAAGGCAAAGAATAACAGAGCAGCTACAAGAGGCCAATATATCTGAAATACGTAGGGAGGCACTGGTCAGAGAAATAGCAAACATCGAATTAAAACTAAAGGAATCTTACAGGAATCAAGAAACACGGGAAGAACTAAAAGCCATAAATGAAATTGAAAGAAACCCTAAGTATTTCTTTTCTTATGCCAAAACAAAGTCGAGAACAACATCCAGTATTGGGCCCCTACTAAAACGAGATGGGTCTTACACAGATGACGGCAAGGAAATGAGTGAGTTACTAAAGTCCCAGTATGACTCAGTTTTTAGTGAGCCGCTAACCAGACTAAAAGTTGAAGACCTAAATGAATTTTTTATGAGAGTGCCACAGAACCTGGTAGACGCAAGCCTATCTGACATTACCCTGACGCCACATGACTTTGAAAAGGCGATAAATGACATGCCCATGCACTCTCGCTCCAGGCCCCGACTCATGGAACTCAGTGATAGGGGCTATCACGTGCTTTAACATCCTATGGAGAGGGAGCATGGACACTGGGGTCGTTCCGCAGTTACTAAAAACAACAAACATAGCCCCACTCCACAAAGGCGGCAGTAAAGCAATGGCAAAGAACTATAGACCAATAGCGCTAACGTCCCATATCATAAAAATCTTTGAAAGGGTTCTAAGAAGCAAGATCGTTACTCATCTAGATAACCATCAATTACACAACCCAGGGCAGCATGGGTTTAGAGCAGGTCGCTCCTGTCTGTCCCAACTACTGGACCACTACGACAAGGTCCTGGATGCTCTAGAGGACAAACAGAATGCAGATGTTATATACACAGATTTTGCAAAAGCCTTTGATAAGTGTGACAATGGTGTGATAGCACACAAAATGCGTGATAAAGGAATAACAGGAAAAGTTGGTAGATGGATCTATAATTTCCTAACAAGTAGAACACAAAGAGTAGTAGTCAACAGAGTAAAGTCTGAGGCGGCTACGGTGAAAAGCTCTGTTCCACAAGGCACAGTACTCACTCCCATCATGTTCCTCATCCTTATATCGGACATAGACAGGGATATGAGCCACAGTGCCGTGTATTCCTTTGCAGATGACACCCGAATCTGCATGACAGTGTCCACCATTGAAGACACTGCAAGACTCCAAGCAGACATCAACCAAATCTTTAAATGGGCTGCAGAAAACAATATGAAGTTAAATGATGAGAAATTTCAATTACTCTGATATGGAAAACGTGAGGAAAATAAAATCTCATCGGAGTATAAAACAAATTCCAACCACACAATAGAGCAAAAAAATAATGTCAAAGACCTGGGAGTGATCATGACAGAGGATCTCACCTTCAAGGACCATAACACTGTAGCAATTGCATCTGCCAGAAAAATGACAGGATGGATAATGAGAACCTTTAAAACCAGGGATGTCAAGCCCATGTTGACACTTTTCAGGTCGCTTGTTCTATCTAGGCTGGAATATTGCTGCACACTAACTGCACCTTTCAAGGCAGGTGAAATTGCTGACCTAGAAAATGTACAGAGAACCTTCACGGCACGCATAACTGCAATAAACCACCTCAATTACTGGGAACGCTTGAAGTTCCTAAACCTGTACTCCCTGGAACGCAGGCGGGAGAGATACATAATTATATAAACTTGGAAAATCCTAGAGGGATTAGTACCAAACTTGCACACGAGTGTCACTTCCTATGAAAGCAAAAGACTCGGCAGACGATGTAACATCACCCCAATGAAAAGCAGGGGTGCCACTAGCACGTTGAGAGACAACAGAATAAGTGTCAGGGGCCCAAAACTGTTCAACTGCCTCCCAGCATACATAAGGGGGATTACCAATAGACCCCTGGCTGTCTTCAAGCAGGCACTGGACAGGCACCTAAAGTCGGTGCCTGACCAGCTGGGCTGTGGTTCGTACGTTGGACTGCGTGCGGCCAGCAGTAACAGCCTGGTTGATTAGGCTCTGATCCAACATGAGGCCTGGTCACAGACCGGGCCGCAGGGGCGTTGACCCCTGGAACTCTCTCCAGGTAAACTCCAGGTACTATATTTCATTCTAGCTTAATACATTACCAATACCAAACTCATTGGTGCTACCCTGTTTTTAGTAATTATATCTTATTAGTTTATATCTAATTTTTTATTTCATACTAGCTTAATACATACTTAATATCGAGTCCACTATGTTTATATGTTACTATACTCTATTTTGACCAATGTGCATTAGTTATATACTTATCTAAACATCCCCTTACTACAGATATCAGTACTATAACTCACCACACTATACATGATATAACAAAATTACTATTTAACCTAAATGATGAATTATCACGTCGACCCTGATCTAAACCTATTTAATCAAACACACGCCCCGATGGCATGGTATACACGCCCCGATGGCATGGTGGCTAGTGCTCTTGCTTCACGCACGGAGGGCCCGGGTTCAATTCCCGGCGGGGCCGAAACATTTCGAAGTGTTTCGTTACACACACACACATACAACAGGCCTAGTGTCTAATCGACATGTGCCTAGGACAAAATGGTAACTAACACATTCAAAATTTACTGGAAAATAACTGCCTCTACTACACAGCATCACAAGCCCACACTGTCCTAAACACTACTAAAAGTATAACAGTTCTTAACTACAACGTCCGATCCTTAAGCAAACACTATGATGACCTCCTTGACCTCCTTGATTCCATAAAAACAACCTTCACATGTATTGTTCTTACTGAAACCTGGCTTAAGCAGGATACAATAGATATCTACTCGCTGCCAGGATACACAGCAATACACAAGTGCAGACCACATCAAGTTGGGGGAGGTATTGCAATCTATTACTCTAATGAAATATCCTGTTGTGACACCACTTGCTATAATGATGAATATGGAGAATATATTTTATACATTAGTAAACCGCCCCTAGAATACACCAAAGTTTCATTTCGACTCGATGACGTGGCTTCAATAAATAACTTCACAGCAGAGCTAGAGACGATTGACTGGGCTATAGAATTCTCAAATACCAAAGGTATCGATGAGTGGACAGACAACTTTCTTAATAAATTACATAGACTATACAACAAACATTGTCCTATAAAAATGAAACAGATTACGAATAAACGGTTAGGCTGCCCATGGCTAACTAACAGCTTACTAAAATCCATTAACAAGAAACATCAATATGAGAAGCAATATACCTGGAGTCTACCTGGAGAGAATTCCAGGGGTCAACGCCCCCGCGGCCTGGTCTGTGACCAGGCCGCCTGTTGGACCAGAGCCTGATCAACCAGGCTGTTACTGCTGGCCGCACGCAGTCCAACGTACGAACCACAGCCCGGCTGGTCAGGTACCGACTTGAGGTGCCTGTCCAGTGCCTGCTTGAAGACAGCCAGGGGCTTGTTGGTAATCCCCCTGATGTATGCTGGGAGGCAGTTGAACAATCTTGGGCCCTCACACTTATTGTGTTGTCCCTCAACGTGCTAGTGGCACCCCTGCTCTTCATTGGGGGGATATTACATCGCCTGCCGAGTCTTTTGCTTTCATACGGAGTGATTTTTGTGTGCAAGTTTGGTACTAAGCCCTCGAGAATTTTCCATGTGTATATAATAATGTATCTCTCCCGCCTGCGTTCTAGGGAGTACAGGTTTAGGAACTTCAAGCGTTCCCAGTAGTTGAGGTGGTTTATCGCACTTATGCGTGCAGTGAAGGTTCTCTGCACATTTTCAAGGTCAGCAATTTCACCCGCCTTGAAAGGTGCAGTTAGTGTGCAGCAATATTCCAGCCTAGATAGAACAAGTGATCTGTAAAGTGTCAACAGGGCTTGGCATCCCTGGTTTTGAAGGTTCTCATTATCCATCCTGTCATTTTTCGGGCAGATGCAATTTCTACATTGTTATGGTCCTGGAAGGTGAGATCCTCTGACATGATCACTCCCAGGTCTTTGACATTAGTTTTTCGCTCTATTGTGTGGTTGGAATTAGTGTTGTACTCCGATGAGATTTTAATTTCTTCACGTTTTCCGTATCTGAGTAATTGAAATTTCTCATCATTGAACTTCATATAGTTTTCTGCAGCCCATTTAAAGATTTGGTTTATGTCTGCTTGGAGTCTTGCAGTGTCTTGAACGGTGGACACTGTCATACAGATTCGGGTGTCATCTGCAAAGAAGACACAGCACTGTGGCTTATATCCCTGTCAATGTCTGATATGAGGATGAGGAATAGGATGGGAGCAAGTACTGTGCCTTGTGGAACAGAGCTTTTCACAGTAGCTGCCTCAGACTTTACTCTGTTGACTACTACTCTCTGTGTTCTACGTGTTAGGAAATTATAGATCCATCTACCAACTTTTCCTGTTATTCCTTTATCACGCATTTTGTGTGCTATTACACCATGGTCACACTTGTCAAAGGGTTTTGCAAAATCTGTGTATATAACATCTGCATTCTGTTTATCTTCTAGAGCATCCAGGACCTTGTCATAGTGGTCCAGTAGTTGGGACAGACAGGAGCGGCCTGCTCTAAACCCATGCTGTCCTGGGTTGTGCAATTGATGGGTATCAAGATGGGTGGCGATCTTGTTCTAGAACCCTTTCAGATATGATTGGGACATTAGCTTGGTCTGTAGTTCTTGTATGCACCCCTTTGTGGAGCGGGCTATGTCTGTTGTTTTTAAAAGCTGCGGGACGATCCCAGTGTCCATGCTCCCTCTCCATAGGATGGTAATAGCATGTGATAGGGGCTTCTTGCAGTTCTTGATGAACACGGAGTTCCATGAGTCTGGGCCTGGAGTGGAGTGCATGGGCATGTCATTTATTGCCTTTTCGAAGTCATTTGGCGTCGTGATGATGTCAGAAAGGCATGCGTCTGTCAAGTTCTGTGGCACTCTCATAAAAAATCATTTAGGTTTTCGATTTTCAGTCTGGTT
>WNWK01046543.1:0-14276 GCA_009830355.1 Cherax destructor
AATAAAAACCTATAAAAATCAATATTTTTATAGAATATTTCATATTATTTTCGAAAAATCCATGAAACAATAAAAGCTCAGAAAAATGTGCTAAAATCGTATTTTGTTGCATATTTCGACGTTTAGAGCGGTTTGAGTGCTTTTCTGGCAAAACTCATTTTTAGCTAAAATACTTAGATTATCACACTTTTAAATAAAATTTCTATAGCAATTGAAATTTATGGGAAAAGTAAGCAAAATTTTATGATTTTCTTATAAGAAGCTTACTCATAGGTGTATTTTATCTAAAAAAAAAAGTTTTTCAAAAAATCTTGAATATGCCTTAAATCGTCAAAAAATGCAATAAAATTAAGTTTTATAGCATTTTTGAATATTTATGATGTAATTACATATATTTAAAAAAAACCATTAAAAATCTTTAAAAATCAATATTATTATAGAATATTCATATCATTTGTCAAAAAATACATGAAACATTAAAAATATCATAAAAATGTGCTAAAATGGTATTTTATTGCATATTTCGACGTTTTACGGTTTGAGGGCATTTCTGACAAAACTCATTTTTTAGCTAAAATACTAAGATTTTCAAACTTTTAAATACAATTTCTACTGCAATTGAAATTTATGGAAAAGTAAGCGAAATTATATTAATTTTTTTGAGGTATATTTTATCGAAAAAATAGTTTTTTTAGAAAATCCTTAAAAATACAATGAATCGTCAAAAAATGCAATAAAATAACGATTTATAGCATTTTTAATATTTATATATTATTTATATATTTTAAAAAATCCCAATAAAAACCTATAAAAATCAATATTTTTTAGAATATTTCATATTATTTTCGAAAAATACATGAAACAATAAAAAACTCAGAAAAATGTGCTAAAATCGTATTTTATTGCATATTTCGACGTTTTAGAGTGGTTTGAGTGCTTTTCTGGCAAAACTCATTTTTTAGCTAAAATACTTAGATTATCACTTTTAAATAAAATTTTACTGCAATTTAAATTTATGGGAAAAAGTAAGCAAATTTTTATGATTTTCTTTTAGTAACTTTTCATAGGTGTATTTTTCTAAAAAAATAGTTTTTCAGAAAATTCTTGAAAATGCCTTAAATCTTCAAAAAATGCAATAAAATCAGTGTTATAGCATTTTTTTATTTTTAATTATATACATATTTTAAAAATCCTATTAAAAACTATAAAAATCGTATATTATTATACAATATTTAATATTATTTTCAAAAATACATGAAACATTAAAAAGCTCTAAAAATTGTAAAATGGTATTTTATTCATATTTCGAGTTTTAGAGGTTTGAGTGCTTTCTGACAAAACATTTTATAGCTAAAATACTAGATTTTCAATCTTTTAAATACAATTTCAACTGCAATTGAAATTTATGGAAAAATAACGAAATTTTAATATTTTTTTGAGGTATATTTTATCGAAAAAAGTTTTTATCAGAAAAATCCTTAAAAATACAATGAATCGTCAAAATGCAATAAAATAACGATTTATAGCATTTTAAATATTTAATTATTATTTTTATATTTTCAAAAAAATCCAATAAAAACCCATAAATTTGTATTTAAAAGTTTGAAAATATTAGTATTTTAACTAAAAATGAGTTTTGTCAGAAAAGCACTCAAACCGCTCTAAAACGTCGAAATATGCAATAAAATACCATTTTAGCACATTTTTCGAGCTTTTTAATATTTCATGTATTTTTTGAAAATAATATGAAATATTGTATAATAATATCGATTTCTATAGTTTTTATTGGGATTTTTTAATAATATATAAATAATATATAATATTCAAAAGTGGTATAAATCGTTATTTTATTGCATTTTTTGACGATTCATTGTATTTTTAGGGATTTTCTGAAAAAAAACTATTTTTTTCGATAAAATATACCTCAAAAAAAATATTAAAATTTCGCTTACTTTTCCCATAAATTTCAATTGCAGTAGAAATTGTATTTAAACGTCTGAAAATCTTAGTATTTTAGCTAAAAAATGAGTTTTGTCAGAAAAGCACTCAAACCGCTCTAAAACGTCGAAATATGCAATAAAATACCATTTTAGCACATTTTTCAGAGCTTTTTAATATTTCATGTATTTTTGGAAAATAATATGAAATATTGTATAATAATATACGATTTTATAGTTTTTAATGGGATTTTTTAAAAATATGTAATAATTAAAAATAAAAAATGCTATAACACTTGATTTTATTGCATTTTTGACGATTTAAGGCATTTTCAAGATTTTCTGAAAACTATTTTTTTAGATAAAATACACCTATGAATAAGCTTACTAAAAGAAAATCATAAAATTGGCTTACTTTTCCCATAAATTTCAAATGCAGTAGAAATTTATTTAAAAGTTGATAATCTAAGTATTTAGCTAAAAATGAGTTTTGCCAGACAAGCACTCAAACCGCTCTAAAACGTCGAAATATGGAACAAAATACGATTTTAGCACATTTTTCTGAGTTTTTAATGTTTCATGGATTTTTCGAAAATTATGAAATATTCTTAAAATATTTATTTTTATAGGTTTTTATGGGATTTTTAAAAATATTAAATAATATATAAATATTCAAAAATGCTATAAATCTTATTTTATTGCATTTTTGACGATTTCATTGATTTTAAAGATTTTCGAAAAAACTATTTTTGATAAAAAATATAACTCCAAAAAAAATATAAACTTTCGCTTACTTCTCCCATAAATTTCAATTGCAGTAGAAATTTTATTTAAAAGTTGATAATCTAAGTATTTTAGCTAAAAATGAGTTTTGACAGAAAAGCACTCAAACCGCTCTAAAACGTCGAAATATGCAATAAAATACCATTTTAGCACATTTTTAGTATTTTAATGTTTCATGTATTTTTGAAAAAATATGAAATATTATAATAATATTAATTTTAAGATTTTTAATGGGATTTTTTAAAAATATGTAAATAATTATTAAATATTAAAAATGCTATACAACTTCATTTTATTGCATTTTTGACGATTTAAGGCATTTTCAAGGATTTTTGAAAACATTTTTTTAGATAAAATACACCTATGAGTAAGCTTCAAAAGAAAATCATAAAATTTGTTTACTTTTCCCATAAATTTCAATTGCAGTAGAAATTCTATTTAAAAGAGTGATAATATATGTATTTTAGCTAAAAAAACCAGTTTTGCCAGAAAAGCACTCAAACCGCTCTAAAACGTCGAAATATGCACAAAATACGATTTTAGTACATTTTTCTGAGCTTTTTATTGTTTCATGTATTTTTCGAAAATAATATGAAATATTCTATAAAAATATTGATTTTTATAGGTTTTTATTGGAATTTTTTAATAATATATAAATAATATATATATATATTCAAAAGTGGTATAAATCGTTATTTTATTGCATTTTTTTGACGATTCATTGTATTTTTAAGGATTTTCCGAAAAAAAACTATTTTTCGATAAAATATACCTCAAAAAAAATTTAAACTTTTCCACTTCTCCCATAAATTTCAATTGCAGTAGAAATTGTATTTAAAAGTTTGAAAATCTTAGTATTATAGCTAATAAAATGAGTTTTGTCAGAAAAGCACTCAAACCGCTCTAAAACGTCGAAATATGCAATAAAACACCATTTTAGCACATTTTTCAAAGCTATTTATTGTTTCATGTATTTTTGGAAAATAATATTAAATATTGTATAATAATATACGATTTTTATAGTTTTTTAATGGGATTTTTTAAAAATATGTAAATAATTAAAAAAAAAATAACACTTGATTTTATTGCATTTTTTGACTATTTAAGGCATTTTCAAGGATTTCATGAAAAACTATTTTTTTTAGATAAAATACACCTATGAGTAAGCTTCCTAAAAGAAAATCATAAAATTTCGCTTACTTTTCCCATAAATTTCAATTGCAGTAGAAATTGTATTTAAAAGTTTGAAAATCTTAGTATTTTAGCTAATAAATGAGTTTTGTCAAAAAAACACTCAAACCGCTCTAAAACGTCGAAATGTGCAATAAAATACCATTTTAGCACATTTTTTGATATTTTTAATGTTTCATGTATTTTTTGAAAAATGATATGAATATTCTATAATAATATTGATTTTAAAGATTTTTAATGGGATTTTTTAAAAAATATGTAAATAAATAATAAATATTCAAAAATGCTATAAAACTTCATTTTATTGCATTTTTTGACGATTTAAGGCATTTTAAAGATTTTTTGAAAAACTATTTTTTTTAGATAAAATACACCTATGAGTAAGCTTCCTAAAAGAAAATCATAAAATTTGGCATACTTTTCCCATAAATTTCAATTACAGAAATTTTATGTAAAGTGTGATAATCTAAGTATATTTAAGCTAAAAATGAGTTTTGCAGAAAAGCACTGAAACGCTCTAAAACGTCGAAATATGCAAAAATACGATTTTAGCACATTTTTCTGAGCTTTTTATTGTTTCATGTATTTTTCGAAAATAATATGAATATTCTAAAAAATTTGATTTTTATAGGTTTTATTGGGATTTTTAAAATATATAAATGATATATAAATATTCAAAATGCTATAAATCGTTATTTTATTGCATTTTTTGACGATTTAAGGCATTTTCAAAGATTTTCTGAAAAACTATTTTTTTTTAGATAAAATACACCTATGAGTAAGCTTCCTAAAAGAAAATCATAAAATTTTGCTTACTTTTCCCATAAATTTAAATTGCAGTAGAAATTTTATTTAAAAGTGTCTAATCTAGTATTTTAGCTAAAATATGAGTTTGCCAGAAAAGCACTCAAACCTGTTAAACGTCGAAATATGCAATAAAATACAATTTTACCACATTTTTCTGAGCTTTTTAATGTTTCATTTATTTTTCGAAAATAATATGAAATATTCTATAAAAATATTGGTTTTTATAGGTTTTATTGGGATTTTTTTAAAATATATAAATAATATATAAATATTCAAAAATGAATACATTTTTTAACGATTCATTGTATTTTTAGGGATTTTCTGAAAAAACTATTTTTCGATAAAATATACCTCAAAAAAAAAAAAAATTTCGCTTACTTTTCCCATAAATTTCAATTGCAGTAGAAATTGTATTTAAAAGTTTGAAAATCTTAGTATTTTAGCTAAAAAATGAGTTTTGTCAGAAAAGCACTCAAAAAAATATTGATTTTTATAGGTTTATTGGGATTTTTAATAATATATAAAATATATATATATTCAAAGTGCTATAAATCGTTATTTTATTGCATTTTTGACGATTCATTGTATTTTTAGGGATTTTCTGAAAAACTATTTTTCGATAAATATACTCAAAAATATTAAATTTGCCTTTCCCATTTTCATTGCAGTAGAAATTGTATTTAACGTCTGAAAATCTTAGTATTTTAGTTAAAAATGAGTTTTGTCAGAAAGCACTCAAACCGCTATAAACGTCGAAATATGCATAAAATACCATTTGTAGACATTTTCAGAGCTTTTAATATTTCATGTATTTTTGGAAAATAATATGAAATATTGTATATAATATACGATTTCTATAGTTTTAATGGATTTTTAAAAATATGAAAATAATTATTAAATATTAAAAATGCTATACAACTTCATTTTATTGCATTTTTGACGATTTAAGGCATTTTCAAGGATTTTCTGAAAACTATTTTTTTAGATAAAATACACCATGAGTAAGTTAAAAAGAAAATCATAAATTGGGCTTATTTTCCCATAAATTAATTGCAGTAGAAATTTTATTTAAAGTGATAATCTAATATTTTGCTAAAATGAGTTTTTCCAGAAAGCACTCAAACCGCTCTAAAACGTCGAAATATGCAATAAAATTCATTTCACCACATTTTTCTGAGATTTTAATGTTTCATGTATTTTTTCGAAATAATATGAAATATTCTATAAAAATATTGATTTTTATATTTTTTATTGGGATTTTTAAAAATATATAAATAATATATAAATATTCAAAAGCTATAAATCGTTATTTATTGCATTTTTTGACGATTCATTGTATTTTTAAGATTTCTGACAAAACTCATTTTTTAGCTAAAATACTCAGATTTTCAAACTTTTAAATAAAATTTCTACTGCAATTGAAATTTATGGGAAAAGTAAGCGAAATTTTATTATTTTTTTGAGGTATATTTTATCGAAACAAATAGTTTTTTTTCAGAAAATCCTTAAAAATACATGAATCGTCAAAAATGCAATAAAACAACGATTTATATCATTTTTGAATATTTATATATTATTTATATATTTAAAAATCACAATAAAACCTATAAAAACTAATATTTTTATAGAATATTTCATATTTTTTCGAAAAAAAATGAAACATTAAAAAGCTCAGAAAAATGTGGTAAATTGTATTTTATTGCATATTTCGACATTTTAGACCGGTTTGAGTGCTTTTCTGGCAAAACTCATTTTTGCTAAAATACTAAGATTTTCAAACTTTTAAATACAATTTCTACTGAATGAAATTTATGGGAAAAGTGCGAAATTTTAATATTTTTTTGAGGTATATTTTATCGAAAAAATAGTTTTTTTTCAGAAAATCCTTAAAATACAATGAATCGTCAAAAATGAAATAAAATAACGTTTTATAGCATTTTGAATATTTATATATTATTTATATATTTTAAAAAAAACACAATAAAAACCTATAAAAATAATATTTTATAGAATATTTCATATTATTTTCGAAAAATACATGAAACAATAAAAAGCTCAGAAAAATGTGCTAAAATGGTATTTATTGCATATTTCATTTAACGGTTTAGTGCTTTTCTGACAAAACTCATTTTAGCTAAAATACTTAAGATTTTCAAACTTTTAAATGCAATTTCTACTGAATTAAAAATTATGGGAAAAGTAAGAAATTTTATTAATTTTTTTTTTAAGGTATATTTTATCGAAAAAAAAAGTTTTTCAGAAAATCTTAAAATACAATGAATCGTCAAAATGCAATAAATTAAGTTTATAGCATTTTTGAATATTTATATATTATTTATATATTTTAAAAAAACCCAATAAAAACCTATAAAAATCAATTTTTTTTAGAATATTTCATATTATTTTCGAAAAATACATGAAACAATAAAAAGCTCAGAAAAATGTGCTAAAATCGTATTTTATTGCATATTTCGATGTTTTAGAGCGGTTTCAGTGCTTTTCTGGCAAAACTGATTTTTTAGCTAAAATACTTAGATTATCAGACTTTCAAATAAAACTTCTACTGCAATTGAAATTTATGGGAAAAGTAAGCAAAATTTTATGATTTTCTTTAGAAGCTTACTCATAGGTGTATTTTATCTAAAAAAAAAAGTTTTTCAAAAAATCCTTGAAAATGCCTTAAATCGTCAAAAAATGCAACAAAATCAAGTGTTATAGCATTTTTTATTTTTTTTTAATTATTTACATATTTTTAAAATATCCTATTAAAAAACTATAAAAATCGTATATTATTATACAATATTTAATATTATTTTTCAAAAATACATGAAACATTAAAAAGCTCTGAAAAATGTGCTAAAATGGTATTTTATTGCATATTTCGACGTTTTAGAGCGTTTTGAGTGCTTTTCTGACAAAACTTATTTTTTTGCTAAAATACTAAGATTTTCAAACTTTTAAATACAATTTCTACTGCAATTGAAATTTATGGGAAAAGTAAGCGAAATTTTAATATTTTTTTTTGAGGTATATTTTATCGAAAAAAATAGTTTTCAGAAAATCCTTAAAAATACAATGAATCGTCAAAAAATGAAATAAAATAACGTTTTATAGCATTTTTGAATATTTATATATTATTTATATATTTTTAAAAAATCACAATAAAAACCTATAAAAATTAATATTTTTATAGAATATTTCATATTATTTTCGAAAAATACATGAAACAATAAAAAGCTCAGAAAAATGTGCTAAAATGGTATTTTATTGCATATTTCGACGTTTTAGAGCGGTTTGAGTGCTTTTCTGACAAAACTCATTTTTTAGCTAAAATACTAAGATTTTCAAACTTTTAAATGCAATTTCTACTGCAATTAAAATTTATGGGAAAAGTAAGCGAAATTTTATTAATTTTTTTTGAGGTATATTTTATCAAAAAAAAGTTTTTCAGAAAATCTTAAAAATACAATGAATCGTCAAAAAATGCAATAAATTAACGATTTATAGCATTTTTAATATTTATTATTATTTATATATTTTTAAAAATCCCAATAAAAACCTATAAAAATATTTTTATAGAATATTTCATATTATTTCGAAAAATACATGAAACAATAAAAGCTCAGAAAAATGTGCTAAAAATCGTATTTTAGAGCGGTTTGAGTGCTTTTCTGGCAAAACTCATTTTTAGCTAAAATACTTAGATTATCACACTTTTAAATAAAATTTCTACTGCAATTTTAATTTATGGGAAAAGTAAGCCAAATTTTATGATTTTCTTTAGTGCTTACCATATGTATTTTATCTAAAAATAGTTTTTCAGAAAATCCTTGAAAATGCCCTTTAAAACGTCAAAAATGCAATAAAATCAAGTGTTATAGCATTTTTAATTTTTATTATTTACATATTTTTAAAAATCCCATAAAAACTATAAAAATCATATATAATATACAATATTTCATATTATTTTCCAAAATATATGAAACATTAAAAACTCTGAAAAATTTCTAAATTATTTATTGAATATTTCGACGTTTTAGAGCGGTTGAGTCTTTTCTGGTCAAACTTGATTTTTAGCTAAAATACATATATTATCACACTTTTAAATAAAATTTCTACTGCAATTGAAATTTATGGGAAAAGTAAGCCAAATTTTATGATTTTCTTTTAGGAAGCTTACTCATAGGTGTATTTTATCTAAGAAAAAATAGTTTTTCAAAAATCTTGAAAATGCCTTAAATCGTCAAAAAATGCAATAAAACGAAGTTTTATAGCATTTTTTGAATATTTATTATTTATTTACATATTTTAAAAAATCCCATTAAAAATCTATAAAAATCAATATTTTTATAGAATATTTCATATTATTTTCGAAAAATACATGAAGCATTAAAAAGCTCAGAAAAATGTGCTAAAATCGTATTTTATTGCATATTTCGACGTTTTAGAGCGGTTTGAGGGCTTTCTGGCAAAACTCATTTTTAGCTAAAATACTAGATTCACACTTTTAAATAAAATTTCTACTGCAATTGAAATTTATGGGAAAACTAAGCAAATTTTATGATTTTCTTGAAGCTTACTCATAGGGTTTTTATAAAAAATAGTTTTTCAAAAATCTTTAAAATGCTAAATCGTCAAAAATGCAATAAAATGTAGTTTTATAGCATTTTTAATATTTATTATATATTTACATATTTTTAAAAAATCCCATTAAAAAACTATAAAAATCGTATATTATTATACAATATTTCATATTATTTTCAAAAATACATGAAACATTAAAAAGCTCTGAAAAATGTGTAAAATGGTATTTTATTGCATATTTCGACGTTTTAGAGCGGTTTGAGTGCTTTTCTGACAAAACTCATTTTTCAGCTAAAATACTAAGATTTTCAAACTTTTAAATACAATTTCTACTGCAATAGAAATTTATGGGAAAAGTAAGCGAAATTTTAATATTTTTTTGAGGTATATTTTATCGAAAAATAGTTTTTTCAGAAAATCCTTAAAATACAATGAATCGTCAAAAATGAAATAAAATAACAATTTATAGCATTTTTTAATATATATATATTATTTATATATTTAAAAAAAAATCCCAATAAAAACCTATAAAAATCAATATTTTTATAGAATATTTCATATTATTTTCGAAAAATACATGAAACAATAAAAAGCTCAGAAAAATGTGCTAAAATCGTATTTTGTTGCATATTTCAACTCATTTTTTAGCTAAAATACTTAGATTATCACACTTTTAAATAAAATTTCTACTGGAATTGAAATTTATGGGAAAAGTAAGCCAAATTTTATGATTTTCTTTTAGGAAGCTTACTCATAGGTGTATTTTATCTAAAAAAAATAGTTTTTCAAAAAATCTTGAAAATGCCTTAAATCGTCAAAAAATGCAATAAAATGAAGTTTTATAGCATTTTTGAATATTTATTATGTATTTACATATATTTAAAAAATCTTATATTTAAATCATATATTTAAATCTATATTTAAAAATCTTTAAAAATCAATATTATTATAGAATATTCATATCATTTTTCAAAAAATACATGAAACACTAAAAATATCAAAAAATGTGCTAAAATGGTATTTTATTGCATATTTCGACGTTTTAGAGCGGTTTGAGTGCATTTCTGACAAAACTTATTTTTTAGCTAAAATACTAAGATTTTCAAACTTTTAAATACAATTTCTACTGCAATTGAAATTTATGGGAAAAGTAAGCGAAATTTTATTAATTTTTTTTGAGGTATATTTTATCGAAAAAAAGTTTTTTTTTTTCAGAAAATCCTTAAAAATACAATGAATCGTCAAAAAATGCAATAAAATAACGATTTATAGCATTTTTGAATATTTATATATTATTTATATATTTTTAAAAAATCCCAATAAAAAAATATAAAAATCAATATTTTTATAGAATATTTCATATTATTTTCGAAAAATACATGAAACATTAAAAAGCTCAGAAAAATGTGGTGAAATGGAATTTTATTGCATATTTCGACGTTTGAGAGCGGTTATAGTGCTTTTCTGGTAAAACTCATTTTTTAGCTAAAATACTTAGATTATCACACTTTTAAATAAAATTTCTACTGCAATTTAAATTTATGGGAAAAGTAAGCCAAATTTTATGATTTTCTTTTAGTAAGCTTACTCATAGGTGTATTTTATCTAAAAAAAATAGTTTTCAGAAAATCCTTGAAAATGCCTTAAATCTTCAAAAAATGCAATAAAATCAAGTGTTATAGCATTTTTTTTTTTTTAATTATTTACATATTTTTAAAAAATCCCATTAAAAAACTATAAAAATCGTATATTATTATACAATATTTCATATTATTTTCCAAAATACATGAAACATTAAAAAGCTCTGAAAAATGTGCTAAAATGGTATTTTATTGCATATTTCGACGTTTTAGAGCGGTTTGAGTGCTTTTCTGACAAAACTCATTTTTTAGCTAAAATACTAAGATTTTCAAACTTTTAAATACAATTTCTACTGCAATTGAAATTTATGGGAAAAGTAAGCGAAATTTTAATATTTTTTTTTGAGGTATATTTTATCGAAAAAAAATAGGTTTTTTTTCAGAAAATCCTTAAAAATACAATGAATCGTCAAAAAATGAAATAAAATAACAATTTATAGCATTTTTTAATATATATATATTATTTATATATTTTAAAAAAATCCCAATAAAAACCTATAAAAATCAATATTTTTATAGAATATTTCATATTATTTTCGAAAAATACATGAAACAATAAAAAGCTCAGAAAAATGTGCTAAAATCGTATTTTATTGCATATTTCGACGTTTTAGACCGGTTTGAGTGCTTTTCTGGCAAAACTCATATTTTAGCTAAAATACTTAGATTATGACACTTTTAAATAAAATTTCTACTGCAATTTAAATTTATGTGAAAAGTAAGCAAAATTTTATGATTTTCTTTTAGGAAGCTTACTCATAGGTGTATTTTATCTAAAAAAAATAGTTTTTCAGAAAATCCTTGAAAATGCCTTAAATCGTCAAAAAATGCAATAAAATAACGATTTATAGCATTTTTGAATATTTATATATCATTTATATATTTTTAAAAAATCCCAATAAAAACCTATAAAAATCAATTTTTTTTTAGAATATTTCATATTATTTTCGAAAAATACATGAAACAACAAAAAGCTCAGAAAAATGTGCTAAAATCGTATTTTATTGCATATTTCGACGTTTTAGAGCGGTTTCAGTGCTTTTCTGGCAAAACTCATTTTTTAGCTTAAATATACTTAGATTATCACACTTTTACATAAAATTTCTACTGTAATTGAAATTTATGGGAAAAGTATGCCAAATTTTATGATTTTCTTTTAGGAAGCTTACTCATAGGTGTATTTTATCTAAAAAAAATAGTTTTTCAAAAAATCTTTAAAATGCCTTTAATCGTCAAAAAATGCAATAAAATGAAGTTTTATAGCATTTTTGAATATTTATTATTTATTTACATATTTTTAAAAAATCCCAATAAAAATCTTTAAAATCAATATTATTATAGAATATTCATATCATTTTTCAAAAAATACATGAAACATTAAAAATATCAAAAAATGTGCTAAAATGGTATTTTATTGCACATTTCGACGTTTTAGAGCGGTTTGAGTGTTTTTTTGACAAAACTCATTTTTTAGCTAAAATACTAAGATTTTCAAACTTTTAAATACAATTTCTACTGCAATTGAAATTTATGGGAAAAGTAAGCGAAATTTTATGATTTTCTTATAGGAAGCTTACTCATAGGTGTATTTTATCTAAAAAAAAATAGTTTTTCATGAAATCCTTGAAAATGCCTTAAATAGTCAAAAAATGCAATAAAATCAAGTGTTATTTTTTTTTAATTATTTACATATTTTTAAAAAATCCCATTAAAAAACTATAAAAATCGTATATTATTATACAATATTTAATATTATTTTCCAAAAATACATGAAACATTAAAAAGCTTTGAAAAATGTGCTAAAATATTGTTTTATTGCATATTTCAACGTTTTAGAGCGGTTTGAGTGCTTTTCTGACAAAACTCATTTTATTAGCTATAATACTAAGATTTTCAAACTTTTAAATACAATTTCTACTGCAATTGAAATTTATGGGAGAAGTAAGCGAAAGTTTAATATTTTTTTTTGAGGTATATTTTATCGAAAAAAATAGTTTTTTTTCGGAAAATCCTTAAAAATACAATGAATCGTCAAAAAATGCAATAAAATAACGATTTTTAGCATTTTTAATATTTATATATTATTTATATATTTTTAAAAAATCCCAATAAAAACCTATAAAAATCAATATTTTTATAGAATATTTCATATTAATTTCGAAAAATCCATGAAACAATAAAAAGCTCAGAAAAATGTGCTAAAATCGTATTTTGTTCCATATTTCGACGTTTTAGAGCGGTTTGAGTGCTTGTCTGGCAAAACTCATTTTTTAGCTAAAATACTTAGATTATCACACTTTTAAATCAAATTTCTACTGCAATTGAAATTTATGGGAAAAGTAAGCCCAATTTTATGATTTTCTTTTAGTAAGCTTACTCATAGGTGTATTTTATCTAAAAAAAATAGATTTTCAGAAAATCCTTGAAAATGCCTTAAATCGTCAACAAATGCAATAAAATCAAGTTTTAGAGCATTTTTGAGTATATATTAATTATTTACTTATTTTTAAAAAATCAATTAAAAATCTATAAAAATCAATATTTTTATAGAATATTCCATATTATTTTCGAAAAATACATGAAACATTAAAAAGCTCAGAAAAAAGTGCTAAAATCGTATTTTATTGCATATTTCGACGTTTTAGAGCGGTTTGAGTGATTTTCAGGGAAAACTCATTTTTTTGCTAAAATACTTAGATTATCACACTTTTAAATAGAATTTCAACTACAATTGAATTTTATGGGAAAAGTAAGCAAAATTTTATGATTTTCTTTTAGGAAGCTTACTCATAGGTATATTTTATCTAAAAAAAATAGTTTTTCAGAAAATCCTTGAAAATGCCTTTAATCGTCAAAAAATGCAATAAAATAATGTTTTATAGCATTTTTGAATATTTATAAATTATTTGCATATTTTTAAAAAATCCTATTAAAAATCTATAAAAATCAATATTAATTTAGAATATTTCATATTATTTTCCAAAAATACATGAAACATAAAAAAGCTCAGAAAAATGGCATAAAATTGCATATTATGGCATATTTCGACGTTTTAGAGCGGTTTCAGTGTTTTTCTGACAAAACTCATTTTTTAGCTAAAATACGTAGATTTTCAAATTTTAAATAGAATTTCTACTGCAATTGAAATTTATGGGAAAAGTAAGCAAAATTTTAAGATTTTCTTTTAGGAAGCTTACTTAGGTATATTTTATCTAAAAAAAAAAGTTTTCAGAAAATCCTTGAAAATGCCTTAAATCGTCAAAAAATGCAATAAAATCAAGTTTTATAGCATTTTTGAATATTTAATAATTATTTACATATTTTTAAAAATCCC
>WNWK01046544.1:0-14276 GCA_009830355.1 Cherax destructor
AGAGACCACTGAACGTCTAGTGAACGTAATTTGATGATTTTTGCCACTAGAAAATTTAAACCCGTGAGTGGTGGCCCAATCAGAAACCGGTTGATGGCATGCTGGAGGAAACTGCAATGAGGTGACAGTCAGCACCTGCACAAGCTATAGCAAAGTCATCCACATAGAGTGATGACCAAATATTGGATGAGAGAACAGATGCCAGATTATTTATAGCAAGCAGAAAAAGTGTTGTGCTCAGAAAACATCCCTGGGGGACACCTTCAGCTTGGACAAATTCCGGGAGAGTTCATTACTAACCCGGACCCGGAAATGTCTGTCAGTTAAGAAGGCCTTAAGAAAGAATGATAGGTTGCCTCGGAGGCCTAAGGAGTGGGCCTGGGCCAAGATATTATATCTCCAAGTTGTATCATAAGCCTTCTCAAGGTCGAAAAGATAGCGATAACCAAATGGTTATTCGAAAAGGCATTACGAATATACGTATCCAAGCGCAGCAAGGGTCAATGGCAGAACGGCCCTTAAGGAAGCCATACTGACTAGGGAAGACTATTGTGAGTCTCTAAATACCACATCAAACGTCTATTAACTAGGCGTTCCATCACTGCAAACTGCACTGGTAAGAGCGATGGGGACGGTAGTGAGAGGATCACGTCCCGTAGCACCTGGTTTTCGAAAAGGGAGAACAATAGCAGACTTCCACAGCTGGGGAAGAACTCCTTGCGACCATATGAGATTAAAAAGTTGTAAGAGGACAGTAAGAGCAGACTGATGTAAATGCTGTAGCATAAGAATATGTATGCCGTCTGGCCCAGCTCCGATGATCGGCAAGCAGAGAGTGTTGCCTCCAGTTCTTGAAGGGTAAAAGGCACATTATAGGATTCTTCTCTAGAGAAGAAAATCTAAGGGCTTTAACTCGCTGGCAGACTTAGAAGAAAGGAACGAGGGCATAGATGGAGCCCCTGAGAAATGCGGACAGATGATTACCAATTTCAGTGGCAACGGCAAGAGGGTGTGCTATATCGACACCAGCAACCTGAAGAACAGAGCCGGGTCGGGGAGAATTTACCACTTAATTTCCCACTTTCTTCCAGACTGCACTCATCGGGGAAGCCGAAGTGACAGTGAAACGTAATCTCGCCAGCAAGTGCGTTTAGCATCACGTATGACACGCGAGCAATAGCTCTCTTCTGCTTGAAATCAAGGAGTCTCTCTGTGGTTCTGTTATACCGATACCTGCCCATGCAGCGCGTTCAAATGCACTGCCCGAGCACAAGCAGGAGACCACCAAGGCACGCACTTCTGAGGATGCTTGCCCGAGTTTGGGGAATAGAATGTGAAGCCGCTGTGAAGATGGAAGACGAAAAGAGATGTAAAACCTCATCAATGGAGGACGAGGTAGGAACCTCAT
The DNA here is from genome assembly GCA_009830355.1 of Cherax destructor. Lineage (NCBI taxonomy): Eukaryota > Metazoa > Arthropoda > Malacostraca > Decapoda > Parastacidae > Cherax > Cherax destructor. The sequence goes on from WNWK01046544.1 coordinate 1,409, forward strand.
GAAAGGCAGTAAGATGTGCATAAAGTCCCATTTCGCCGGTCAAATTGCCAGCGTGGGCAATGAGGAGGTGGAGAAAACAGAGGGACTTAGGATGATTGGGAAATGATCGCTGTCATGTAAGTCCGGGAGGACAGACCAGGTGAAGTCAAGGACAGTAGATGAAGAGCAGATGGAAAGATCGATGCAGGAGAAAGAATGAGTTCGGGATCAAAATGGGTAGGAGTACCCGTATTTAAAACATGGAGGGGAAGAGAAGCAAGAAATGCCTCCAACTGAATGCCACGGGAGTCACAGTGCGACCCTCCCCAGAGAAAATGGTGTGCGTTAAAATTGCCAAGTAATAGAAGGGGTGGCGGTAAGGAAGAAACCAGAAAAATCAACATCTGGGATAGACATTGCCCGCGAAGGGGAGAGATATAAAGAACAGAGTGTATACCACTTATTCAAGTGGATACGGGCTGCAGTGTAATGTAAGGAAGAAGGAACATAGAGCTGACGGTATGGAACACCAGTGCGTATAAGAAGAGCACTTTCGTTAAAGGTTCCATCGGAAAAAGGATCCGATGAATATAACAAATCATAGCCTGAAAAGGGCCTGATAACAGTGGATTGTAATTTGGGTTCTTGCAAACAGACCCCAACAGGGGAAAACTGAGAGAGCAACACCTAAAGCTCACCCCGGTTACCCCTGAGGCCTCGGATATTCCACTGCAAATAAGCCATGATTTATGGAGAGAAAGATATAAGTGGAAGTGAGAGGAATCTATGGACTAGGGTTAGAAAAGTCCATGTGTGGAGGTAGCGGAAGACCTGTAATCAGAGAAGGAGGAGGACATTGTGAAGAAAGGGGGGGTTGAGACGAAGAAGAGAGATGAGGAACCTCAGGTGGAGTAGTGTCCATCATCGGTCCAGAAATATATTCTGCAATAGCTTCCAGTGTTTCAGAAGTCAAAGATGCAGAATGTGGGACTACATTAGAAATGGAAGAAGAGTGAGCAACGATCGGGGAGTCTATAGACTGTACTAAAGTAGAGGGCGAGGAGATAAAAGAGGAAACTGTTGAAGGGGCTTGGGAGGGGACAGGGGATGAAGGTAGTGTATGAGGAGGAGGATGAACCTCCACACACGTTATAGAACTAGTCAGAGGTGAAGAACCTGGCAGTAGGGATTTTTTGCCGGGCTTATGAGAAGGGGGCGCTGAGGTTTAGGTGAAGGACGAGGACGTGTAGACTCAGAATTGTGCGAGTGAGTAGAGGAAGGAGTGTGGACAGTATGGGAAGCCGAGGTAGGGACCTCGGAGCCAAGAATATCAAAAGGATTCGAGACAGGGGTGATTGAGGATGAGGCGACCACAGAGGAAGCCGTGGAAGTTGGGACCCCAGAAGCGGGGCGACGTTTAGCAATTCGAGAATAGGAAATGCGGGAAGTCTCCCTTGAAGGCGTAGATGAGAGACGGCCATAGCATATGAAGCCTTCCGCCTCTTTGAGACAACGGATTTCCGCTCATTCAGGTAAACCTGACAACGGCGAGAATACGACGGATGTGCCTCATGACAGTTAAGGCAGGAGGGAGGTAGAGTACAAGAAGAACTGGCATGGTCGTCAGCACCGCAGACTGGGCATTCGGCCAAGGACCTCCAATATTTTGCTGGATGACCAAAACGCCAGCAGTTTCTACACTGTTGCGGTGTAGGGGTCACCTTTTGGACTTGTAAACGTTGACCTGCAATGTAAACCGAAGGTGGTAGTTCACGGCAGTCAAATGTTAAACGAGCTATATTGCAAGGATAACGTCTTCGCTTATTGGCAGGGAGGACAAAAGTGTCAACTTTAAGGATAGGGAGTTCTTGGAGCTCAAGCTGCTCGAAAATGTCATCACCACATGTCTGGAAATTCCGTTGGACAATGGTGTGGGGCAAAATGAAAGAACCACAACAAGAATTGAGGGAATGGTGCTTGTCAATAGTAACAGGAGCAGAATCTATGGTTGTAAGAAGAGAAAGATCGCGAGCTTGGCCAGCATTCTGGACCGTGATGATGCGAGTGCCGCTCTTGAGAGCGTTAAATGAGATGTCTTTACCAACATGGCGTAGCAGAGCTTTACCAATACTATGGTCTGAAAGATAGGTATTAGGAGAAGTCGGTCACAGAGTAAAAAACTTCGTCCATTGAGTAGTTTGAAACAGAGAGTTTAAGGGGAGTGCGTGACGAGCTGGTCGTTTCTGAGATGAACGAGAAGGAAGTGTCGAATCGTCATGTGTGGGTCTTGGTCGTTTGGGTGTGGGACCGGGGGTGGTCCGATGGGAGACGGGCGAGCGATTCGAAAATTGCTGCACCGTCGAGGGAGAAGCCGGAATCAAGGTCAGAGAAGAGCGAAGATCAGACGTATCGAAAGGGCCAGTCGGGTCCCTGGTACCTGAAGCAGATGACGAACCAGCACCAACAAGAGGTACAGGGGCATGAGAGGTGTCCAAAGAATTGTCCGTTAACGAGGCAGGGTCAGTACTGGGTGCGGTATCAGGAAGAGGCCCGGGGGTAGTGGGTTCATGGATTGGGTCAGCTATGGTTAGGTTACTTTTTCTTTTTATTTTTAAGAAAAAAAGAAATTAGAAAAAAAAAAAAAAAAGAATAAAAAAAGAGGGGAACGTGGAGGAATAGCTCCTAGGAGGAATGAAAGGGAGCGTAAATCCCCCTCCGCGCCCAAGAGGACCTCAACACCGCAAGTAGTGCAGATGCTGCATGGAACCCGTGCCATACCCTACCCTTCATGCCAGTAAACCAGCAATCCGGGATAGCAACCTCACATCCACCGAGCCATCTCGGCGGACAAAGAGAGGCGGCCGGATATCCACCACAAAGCATACCGCCTTTGGCCACCACCCCGGAATCCGAAGGTGGCCTCCAGAGATACACCCGTCGCCCGAAAGATACCCAAGGCCACCCCCCGGGTGACCGGAGAGGGATCGGGACATCCCCAGGCGATTTAGATTCCACGGCAAACTACACCACCGCCAAGGACCTCAACGGAATGGGATGGACCACGATACCCTTCCCCCTACCTAGGAACTAGAATGCCTGAGGAGAGAAGCTCCCAGGGTAAAACTGGGAAGGAAATAAGGGAGGGATGAGGAGGAGGAGGAGGAGGAAAGGGAAAAGGGAGGATGGGGAAGATGGGAAAAAGGGAGGGGGGATTGGGGGGTAATTAGGTTCGGTCTGAGGAAGAAGACCAAGAGGTCCAATTCCTCAGACCGATAGCCTCTTTACCGCGACAAGGAGCCCCCTTAAAGAGGTAATACTAACGAAATAGCTGAGAATTTGGTCAACTGGAATACAGTGGACCCTCAGAAATCGAACACCTCGGCAATCGAACAAATCGGAAATAGAACACTTTTTTAGAACAAATTTTATTTCGGTAATCGAACACTTTCCGCCAGTCGAACAAGTGCGTACCAGACCTGTCTGCCCAGGCATCGTGAGTAAGTCTAGCTTTGTTTATCCTCCAGTAAACATTACCCTGCTTGCTCTTCCAAACATTTCACAATTAATTAATTGTGTTTGGAGTTTGTTCATTGGTTGAGGCAGTGTTAGAGGCAGTGGTGGTGAGAGGCAGTGGTGATGAGAGGCAGTGGTGATGAGAGGCAGTAGTGGTGAGAGGCAGTGGTGGTGATAGGCAGTGGTGGTGAGAGGCAGTGGTGATGAGAGGCAGTGGTGGTGAGAGGCAGTGGTGGTGAGAGGCAGTAGTGGTGAGAGGCAGTGGTGGTGAGAGGCAGTGGTGGTAAGAGGCAGTGGAGGTGAGAGGCAGTGGTGGTGAGAGGCAGTGGTATAAAAACGGTATAAATAATATCAGCACACTTGTGCAAGAATATTAGACTTGCCAGTTGATGTGTATTGGACGCATGGCGTGATTTGTTTACTCTCGAACATCGGCAAAAATCTAACATTTTCGATACTTTGCGCTCAGTTTCAAGGTACTTGTCATCGTGAAACCAGTCAAAATTATCTTTATTTCTGTAATATATCTTCCATTCTATCAAATGAGACTAAGAAAACGAGAATACAAGCATAAATACCATACGAAAATAGACTGCAAAGTCGCTGTTTTAAACCAAAAATACGGTCAGAGTTTTTTTTTTCCTTATTATGCACTGTGTGGTGCAGGATTTTTTTTATACTGCGCAAACTGACCGCACAGACCCATTCTCTCACATCTAGGCCTAACAGCCTGTTTCTGCTTGATTTGAGGGCGCTAGAATTTAGGCGTACTAGTACGACGAAAACCCTGGCGCATAAGCCATACTAGTATGGCCAAAACCCCGAAAGGGTTAACAGCCCTTTACCATCTAGGCAGCAACTTTGAATTGTCATTGGAGAAAAGCATCCCAAATTAATATATTGTACTGTAATTTTTATTGGCAGGTCCAAGCACCAGTTCAGGAAGTGGTGGATCTTCAGTATCCAATATGGTTGCTGGGCGAGATAGAAGCTGCCTAGTTTTGGATTCCTTCACTCACCCCAGGAAATAAGGAGTCTAAGCTCCAAAGCCAGTAAGTACAAAGAGTAGAATTTGAACTGGTTTACCTTATACAGTGGAACCTCCACTAACGAGTTTAATCCGTTCTGTGACCTTGCTCGTATCTGGATTTGCTCATTTGCAGTGGAATTCCAAGCACCATAAAATACTTCAATAATTTCCCTAATATTAACTCTATCACAATTCATCTAATAAGACATAATAAACAATATAAATGACATACAAACCTGATATATACTCTAGAATGAATAAAATATGTCATTATATATATGTGCGGCGTCGGCGCCGACGAGTTTGTCTGGAGACAGGACAAAATACTCCTTGAATATTTCTCTATCATCATCTCTACAGCTTATTTATCTATCACAATTCATTTAATATGACATAAACAATATAAATAACATAGAAACCTGATATATATACTCTAGAATGAATAAAATATGTCATTATGTGACAAGTGGAGCGGCCATAACCGCTTCAGCATTGTTGTGGTATTCACTGCCATCTAGTGACAGCCTTTCGAAGCTGTCTATTACTATTATAAATATTATTATATAATACATTATTATTATATGTCTTCTTTCTTTCTTTCAACATGTCGGCCATTTCCCACCGAGGCAGGGTGGCCCAAAAGGAAAACGAAAGTTTCTCCTTTTACATTTAGTAATATATACAGGAGAAGGGGTTACTAGCCCCTTGCTCCCGGCATTTTAGTCGCCTCTTACGACACGCATGGCTTACGGAGGAAGAATTCTATTCCACTTCCCCATGGAGAATTATTATATGTACATGTATTATTATTATACATGTACATATAATACATTATTATTATATGTACATGTATTATTATTATACATGTACATGTATTATTATTATATTATATTATATTATATTATATTATATTATATTATATTATATTATATTATATTATACTAGCCAACACAGTTAATGCCGAATTACAGAAAATATCAACATGGATGATGACAAATAAGCTTACTCTCAATACGGACAAGACCTACTACATTCAGTTTGGAAACAAAGCTACAAATGTTCCACTTAACATAACGCTAAATGGTTCACCCATCACAAGGCTCACAGAGGGAAAATTCCTAGGAATCCACCTTGACAGTAGTCTTAAATTCCAAACACACATACAACAAATTTCCAAGAAAATCTCAAGGACAGTAGGTATATTATCTAAGATACGCTATTATGTGCCTCAACCAGCTCTCATTGCACTATATCATTCTCTTATCTACCCTTATCTCACCTATGGAATCTGTGCATGGGGCTCAACAACATTAAATCACCTTAGACCACTCATAACCCAGCAAAAGGCTGCAGTCAGGATGATAACAAATTCCCACTCTAGACAGCATACTCCACCTATATTCAGAACCTTAAAACTACTCACCATAAAAAATATTCATACCTATTCATGTGCCTTCTACATACATAAAACTCTACATGCTAATATTAACCCTGCGCTCAGAATTCTCCTCAACAACTTTAATAGGTCCCACGAACATGACACAAGACACAGATCACTATTTGACATACCCGAGTCCATACTAACCAATGTAAAAATTCTATGCACATAAAGGGCCCCAAAATCTGGAATTCATTACCAGTAAATATCAAGTTAACCTTGTCGGAAAATCAATTCAAGACTCTTCTCAAAAGTCACCTACTCACCCTATACTAAATACTCATACTGTAACAAACTTCCAAACCCAATATTATTTTACTTAAGAAGATCTCATTTTGATATGTTCATCCTCCTTAACACTTGTTGCAATCTCATATCATCATATTGTCATTTAAAATCTTATAGTATCATCATTTTCTTAATTCGAAATAAAATATATACCTAGATGAAACTCTAAAAACTATTTCTAGTATTGTTATTATACTAGTATAGCATCAACATACTGTAATTTGAAATAAATTCTACAACTAGATTAAACTCAACCAATTTCTCTTGTATTGTCTTTAAATAGTATGTATAACCATTTAATAATTTAAATAATATAGAACTAGAATAAACTCAATCAATTTCTTTAGCATTAAGTACTTAGTGAATAAGTCTCTAGAATAAACTGCCCTAATGCCATGGCATGCCAGTGGCTCTCCTTGCATTACAGTTTTATATTTGTATTATATTTGTAACTACCAATAACATTGTACACTTGTAACATGCATTGAAATAAAAATTATTATTATTATTATTATTATTATTATTATTATTATTATACATATTATTTTTCTTATTATTATTATTATTGTTGTTATTATTACAATATAAATAATTTGGGATTTTTATTCACACAAAAAATAGAAGATTTACTGTTATTCAGACTACGGCATTATTGTAATAATTGTATAAATAATGTAAACTCATTCATGACTCTTGAACATCGCCAAAAAATCAAACATTTCTGCTACTTTGAGCTCAATTTCAAGGTACTTTTCGTCTTGAAACCAATCAAAATCATATCTATTTCTGTAATATATCTTCCATCCTATCAAATGAGACAAAAAAAAAACGAGAATACAACAATAAAAACCATACGAAAATATACCACTAAGATGCAGCTAATGGCTGTTAAGTGAACTCCTTTATTTATGGTCTGATTTCTTTCATTTTTGGTGTACGTTAAGAAGCATCTTTCCATCATACATTGCCCAAGTTTCAATAAGATAGTCCACCAAACAACTGAGATTCAATTCCCTAAATCACCAGCGTCTAGGAACCTTCCTTGAAACCCACTCGCATCTGGAAATTTCACTCGCTCCTGGAAGCAAAAAATCAACCAAGCGACTGCTCGTATCTGGAAAAACTCGCACGTGGATGCACTTGTGAGTGGAGGTTCCACTGTATTTGCTATTAATGTACAGTGGAACCTTGGTTTCGTTTGCCCTGGTTTTCGTTGAATTCAGTTTTTGATGAGTTTTTCATCAAAATATTGTCCCAGTTTTTGTTTGTCACCTTGGTTTTGTCCGCCGTACGAACGTGTCTGCCTGCCCGCACCCACAAAGCATTCCATGCACGCATTCTGAGTCAGTCTGGCTTTGTTGGTGGTAGAGGGGTGGTAGTGATGGTGGTAGAGGGTGGTAGTGGTTATGATGGTAGTAGAGGGTGGTAGTGATTGTGGTAGAGGGTGGTAGTGGTTGTGATGGTGGTAGAGGGTTGTAGTGATTGTGGTAGAGGGTGGTAGTGATGATGGTATAGGGTGGTAGTGATGATGGTATAGGGTGGTAGTGATGATGGTAGGGGGTGGTAGTGATGGTAGTAGAGGGTGGTAGTGGTTGTGATTATAGTAGAGGGTGGTAGTGATAGTTGTAGAGATAACCTCTCCTCCCTCGGCCTCCTCACTGTCTTACATATGCCAACAAGAGTCTTCAATAAGGTAAAACTGATTTAAATGTCATTTATCCATTAAAATTAGTGCTTTATATTTATTTCTCATTGTTTTCTGTATGAAAAACTATAGTTATTCTCTATAAAATGTATTTTTGTTAATATTTTTGGGTGTCTGGAACGGATTAATTGGATTTACATTATTCTTGGGAAATACAGTTTACTCTGGTTTTGTATTTAATCCGTTCCAGAGGGATGCCACAACTGAAATCGGCCCAAACCGAAACCATTTTCCCAATAAGAAATAATGTAAATTCAGTTAATTCGTTCCAGACACTCGAAGTATTAACAAAATTTTTTTGTACATTAAAGATACAAAAGAATGAACATTCAACATGACACTTACCTTTATTGTAGACTGTTGTTGCTGGATAGAAGACAGGGAGGAGGAGAGGAAGAGGGTTATTGTTTGGAAGGGAATCCCTCCATAAGGACTCTAGGTATCAAGTCCTTTTCGGGGTTACTTTCCTTCTTTTTTTTTTAATGCCACTAGGACCAGCTTGAGTCACTGCACACCTGTGGCACTAAATATCTGTCCAGAGAGCTCTGTTTCTGGCATCTCTTTAAAATGTCCTAAAATGGGACAAGAGATTGTCATTGTACATGTTGCCGAGACGGCTTGCAACATCTTTGTCAGGGTGATGTTCCTCTACAAATGAATGCATTGTAGTCCACATTGCACAAATCTCCTTAATCTTTGAAGAAGGCACCTTCTTCCATCTCTCTCCTCCTTCTGTGAACCAATTTCCCGAGTTGTGGTTTGATGGTGTTGCAGCTCAAGCTCTTGCAGCTCTGCAGTGGTTAGTTCTTCATTGTGGTCCTCCACCAACTTTTCCCAAATCCTCGTCCTCACCTCCAACCCCATGGAATTCCCCAATGCCACAATACTTTCTACAACTGGCATAGGCTCCTCAGGGTCATCCCAAACCCTTCAAAATCCCTCTCTTGGACACAATCTGGCCACAACTTTCTCTAAGCAGGGTTCATCGTCCTGGAAGTCCTCCCTGCCAAGCCTATGCAATTGAAGATATTAAATGATCCCTCCAGAACTCTCTTAGGGTCAATGCAGTGTCTGAGGTCACATCAAAGCACCTTTGAAACATTGCTTTGGTGTACAGTTTTTTGAAGTTTGCAATGATCTGCTGGTCCATGGGCTGGATGAGAGGAGTGGTGTTAGGAGGCAAGAACTTCACTGTTACAAATTGAATTCCTTAGACAATTGGTCTTCCAAGTCTGGAGGATGAGCAGGAGCGTTGTCCATTACCAGGAGGCACTTGAGATCTAATTTATTTTCAGGAGGATGCTTTCACACTCGGGCCAAACACTTCATTGAACCATTCCTGGAAAATTTCCTCGTGACCCATGCCCTACTGTTAGCCTTCCCCATCCCCACAATTTACTCTTGACGACTCTGTTTTTCTTGAACACTCCCGGATTTTGGTGATACACCAGTAAAGGCTTCAATTTTAAATCCCCACTAGCATTACCACAGAACAAGAGATTAGCCTGTCTTTCTAGGCTTGTGTCCTGGCAGTGCCTTTTCCTCCTGAATAATGTAGGTCCTATTTGGCATTTTCTTCCAAAACAGGCCTGTTTCCACAAACACTTGTTGGGGTTCGAATCCTTCAGCCTCCTATGTTTTGAATTATTCACAAATTTTCAGCTGCATGTTTTCTGAACTGGCACCCTCACCATGCCTTATAACACTGTGTATGCCACTTGATTCTTGAATTTTTTTAACCAGCCTTTGCTGGCCTTAAATTCACTAACATTATCCTCATTCCAGGCATTTCCTTTATGAGATTGTCATGCAACTGCCTTGCCTTTTCACAAATAACACTCTGGGAAACACTATCACCTGCTAACTGTTTTTTGGTTACCCACACTAACAAAATTTCTCCATATTTTCAATTTTTTGTGATCTCTTTTTTTGTTATGGTATTCACCCCTTTTGCAACATCAGCTTGCATTGTTTCTTTTCTTTTCCCCACAATGGAACTGATGGTTGATGGCGATTCTCGACATCCTGCCAAAGCTCCCAATACGTACACCACTGTCATATTTTTCAATTATTTCCTTCCATTTCTGTGGGGTTCCCCCCACTTTCTTTACCAAAGGAGTGGTACTAGGGGTTTTTCTTTGGACCCATGGTGGCTTTTTTGCGTACACCACAAAAAATTTTAAAAACAATGGATTGTTAAAAAATGTTTTGTATGAACTCCAGGATAATGTTCACTCAACCAGAAACAATGCTACACTGCATGACAATGTGCGTAGGAGGCGGGCTTGAAGCTTTGGGGCGCGGGGCATCAGACAGGTTCTGTACCATCAACAAAAATTGAAGCCAATTGACAAAACAGAGCAATATTTCCAAAAAAAAGTGGGCCCAAAAACCCCGAAATGCGAATAATGGAGATTTTAAAAAGGGGGGTCCATGTATTGCTTTGATTTCTTGAATTTTTTTTTTGTCAGATTCTCTGGAACAAATTAAAAACGAAAACTGAGGTTCCACTGAAATGGAGAAAAGGTGTATTTTAGTCCTATTCTTTAATGATGGATCTTTTAATGTGGCTAAGTTTTAATTCTCACCCAGTCTTGATAAAATATTATTTTTATTTACTATGATAATTTAATGAAAACAATTGAGCATTTTATTTGAATCATAATTGTGCCAGGGCATCCGTTTTTTTGCACCCCTTTCTTATGAAGTCAGATATTATTTTATTAGTTGGATGCATGATGAAAATTTAGTGAGATTACTAAGCTAGTGGCAAGAACAAATTATTAGATCTTCAAGGATGCACTTTCAAAACTTTAAATGCGCTAGGAACCAAAATCAGTAGTAATCAGTGGGCAAAATAAATGTACCTATATGCTAAAAGTATCATTAAACTTTAGTCTTTCCTCGTGGTTTCCTAGGATGACTAGGGGAATGTATAAATTTGGGATGGTGGGAAGGAGGGGGGGGGGTTGTCCAGGAAAGGTTTGAGGGGGGGGGAATAAATTTGATATCCAACAGGCTGGTGTGAGCACGTTAGATAGGAGTGAGCGGGCGGGGGTTTAAAATGATTTGATGTTGTGTTGGAGTGTGAGCAAGGTAACTTTTAGGGGAAAAGGGGTTCATGGGAACTAGTTAGCCGTACCAGAGTCCTGGAGGTATGAAGTAGGTGTCCTGCATTCTGAAGGGGGGGGGGGGTTTTGGGGGTTTTGGGTGGTCATTTGACTAAAGGGTTTTTCTTTTTTTCTGGGTCACCCTCCCCTAGGTGGGGGGGGAAAAGCTGGATTTTTTTTCTCATTTAAAAAAATGCCATAAAAAGAATGAAAGGGGAAATTGGGGCCTATCCTCCTTTTTCCTGGATTGATCCCCCAAGTGCCCCCCCATAAATAAGTAATAATAATAATAATAATAATAATAATAAATCATCTCCATGGAAAAGTGGAGAAGAATCCTTCCTCCGTAAGTCATGCGTGTCAAAGAAGCAACTAAAATTTCAGGAGCTGTAAAAAATTTCTAAATGTAAAAAGAAAAAAATGCTTTATAAAAAATTTTTTCCTTTTGAGTCACCTTTCCTTAGTGGAGATGACTGGTATGTTGAAAAAAAAATAATTTGGGTCACTGGTAGGGAAAACCCCCATGTTTTGACTAAGATCATATAGTGTATTCTTTTATTTATTATTTACTGTACTATTATTTAGTTGTGCTTTTTTTCTTCTTTCTGTGTATATAAAAAATACTTTAAACTTATCAGGAAAAAGTTTACCCCAAAAGAATATATTGAGTTTTCATGCTAATTAATGTGAATATGTACAGTGGTACCTCGAGGGTTTCGATGGTCCCCAAAAAACCCCCCCTTTTGTAAGTTTATTTTTTAAAAAGCTTTTGTAAGTTTTTTTTTAAAATGACATCTTTTTTACATTTTTTTAAAAAGGGGGAAAAATTTTTTTAATGGCATTTAAAGCATTCTAACGGGAAAAAACTAATTTTGGGGGCCCCTTTTATTTGTTTTATTTTTAGTTAATTTTTTTTTTATTATTTTTTATATCATAAAATGTTATGGTGTTTGAAAAAAAACGAGTTGTGAAAAACGGGAGATAGTTTTTGTAAGGGGGAATAACCGTTCAAAAAATGGTTAGAAAAAATTTATTGTTTATAAACTGATTTTAAAAAATTTCCAATTAAAATTTTTATTTTAAGGCATTATTTTGGGGTTGACAAGGTCAGGGAAACTTCCAATTTTCATTTTTAGGGACATCTACACAGCTGAGTTTGTCATATGTCCCAAAAAAATGCTTTTAACAAACACCATATGATATAAAATATGCATTTTTTTTATTTTTTTTTGTTTACTTTACAGGAGAAGACTATTTATTGTCCCCAAAAAATGGGGGAAAACCCTGGGGGAAGGGTCTTATTGATGTCAAATTTTCCTTGGGTGTGGATCCTGATGAAAAGGGCTCATTAGATGGCAAAAAGGGGGGGTAAAATGCCCAGTTACAGGGGGGGTCTTAAGAAATAATGTGCCCTGTGAAAATTTGACCCCAAGTGTCATTTTTTTATTACAGTCTTTCATAGTGAAGAAAAGATTTTTTTTCTGTGGTAGTGGTTGGTATACAGCAACCACCCAGGAAAAAACTGCTGTCCACCAAATGAGTATGAAACAAGGGAAAACCCGTAATTATTTTAAAATGTAGGATTGCTGGTGTCTTTTTTTGTCTCATAAGCCAAGAATAAAGGGGGGAACTTTGCTATTTCTATTTTTCACACACATCCTGTACACTAATTTTATGCACCCATCTGAGTTTTCTTCTATTTTTTTTAAAAATTTTTTTTTTTTTCTTTTCATCTCCGTGGGTGGAATGTCCTTCCCCCGTAAGTCATGCATGTTGCAAAAAACTAAGATTCTGGGAGCAGGGGG
>WNWK01046545.1:0-14275 GCA_009830355.1 Cherax destructor
AAATACGGTGGTAAACACACGGAAATGAATGTCAAAGTTAACACCCTCTGTCAAGAATCTTTCTTATGGAGACAGGTTAAGAGCACTGAGAAGTGAAGCATAGAGAAATATGGTTAAATTGTAGATATAGAACATAACTGTAAAAAGTTGACATAAATAAGGGCTGACAATATCGAATAAAGAAATCGTGGCAGTAAATTACAAATGGATAAATTTTGTAGATGGATGTAACAAGTAATTGTTCTTGGTTAATATGTATTTTTTATAGTGGTTTTCTTAATATGTTCTTATGTAACTCGGTAATGGTCCAAAATTTTCGCTTAGCAAATTACAGTGGGAAATAGGGTAGCTGATGAGTGGAGCAGTCTTCCTGCTAGTTATTGAAGCTTAAATGTTGGTAGTTTCAATCAGAGGTTTGATAAATACATGGGGATGATTAGGCTGGTAAATATGATGGCGGCATTAATGGTGGGGCGGTAGAGATGGAAATAGTAGCGGTGATGGAAATGGTGGTGAAAGTAGCTATAGTGGAGTTGATAAAATATGTGGCTGGATTACTGGTGTTACCTGAAGACGATTCCGGGGGTCACCGCCCCCGCGGCTCAGTTCTACACCAGGCCTCCTTAGTCCCAGTGATACATGTTTATACTGGCATTTCTATTAGTACTGGTAGTAGTAGTTGTGGTGGTTGTTGCTGTGATGATGGTGGGAACTGTAGTGATCTTTGTGGTGAGTGGAAATGAACACCAGATGAATAAGGAAGAATATCTGATGGACACCTTTCACCCGAAGACGATTGTTTTACCCCAAAGACGACCAGGTCCTAGACCACACTACCCAGCAGCTGGGGTCAAGCCCTGACACTCTCTCCTCTCAGCTCTGTTCAGAAAGCTTTTTAATCTATCCCCACTGGCACGTCACTGGGTCTTCTGTTTTATCTATGATTGAGAGAGTGGTGATGGTGGTAGTGAATGTAATGGTGGTACTGATGGTGAGTAATGGTTATGATTTTGGGTGTGATAGTTCTGAGGATGGTACTGGGTGTGGTAGTGAGAATTGTGGTGGTATTGTTGGTGGTGGTGATGAGAGTTGTGGTGGTGGTGGAAGTAATGCTGGTAGTGGTGGCAACTTCCTCTACCTTTTGTCCCTCCTCAAAAACTCTTGCCGGTCGACCCACGTGCGTGTGTGTGTGTGTGTGTGTGTGTGTGTGTGTGTGTCGTACTCACCTATTTGTGGTTGCAGGGGTCGATTCATAGCTCCTGGCCCCGTCTCTTCACTGATTGCTACTAGGTCCTCTCTCTCCCTGCTCCATGAGCTTTATCAAACCTCGTCTTAAAACTATGTATGGTTCCTGCCTCCCTACGTCACTTTCTAGGCTATATATATATATATATATATATATATATATATATATATATATATATATATATATATATATATATATATATATATATATATATATACATGTATATATATACACACACACACACACACATATACATACATACTGGCCTCTAGTTTATGCTTACTATCTGTTTCCATTCTTAAGTATTGAGACTACATTTGTTGTCATCCAGATCTTTGACAGTTGTCCTGTATTTTGGCTCGCAGAATCCCCAGTGAAATTTTATTAGGTCTCATTATTTTTGATATATCGAGCACTTCACCTCTTTCCCTGTTATATGTATGATGTTCACTACCTGATGGTATACTCTTGCCCTTCGACTCTGGTTTGCTCTCGTTTTCACCGAGAACGTTACATCGTTTGTCCGGGTCCCCACAGACTTGTCGTTTCTCATGAGCTCTCTTTCAGTCTTATTAGACGGTCTTTCAGTGTCGTCTTTCTTCTGATGTGGCTGCGTAGCAGTTTTGTTTCAGATTTGGCTTTTGCTTTTATGTATTTCTGAAATTGCCGCTCATCCTCTTTTTACTCGTGCAGTTTCACTTGTGTCTCGCCTGGTCGCTTCTTTGTACTCTCATGTGTACACACACGAGTGTGCGCAGTCATCTTCCCTCTTGGAAAATAAATATTTTAAGCAAATTCACCATTGTGTTATTATTATGCTCCCACAAGAGCAGATTTGCGGTGTGGTGGCGGCCTCTTCAGCAGAATGAGTGGAAACATGATGCCGAGGGTGGTGATAAAGGAAGAAACATGTGTGGTAGTGTTGCTGGCTGGTTTTATTTATTCTACCTCGCAGTCTAAACATTCTCACAGTTGTGGCGGTGGGAACTTGTGTAATGGTTAGGTAATTTGTGTGGTGGTGAATGACATCGTGATTGCTGGGTGGTAGAGGGCGGCGGGGAAGAATCTTGGGTGCTTGGTGGGGCTTGGGGATGGAGGGAGGGAGGGGAATAGGAATGAGAGAGGGGGGATAGGGAGGTTTATATGCTGTATGTACTCACCGAGTTGTGTTTGCCAAGGTCGAGAGACTGCTCCTGGCCCCACCTTTTAGGCTACTTTGATCGGCATCACTGATTCTGGCCTCTTGGAACTTATTATATCCGATCTTGAAGCTGTGTATTTTAAAGCTTGCCTCCACCACTGTCTCATGTAAATAATCATTTTGAGCCGCCCTGAGACTAAGGAAATACTACTTCCTTTCATCCCTGCCTATTGTTACTTGTAGTCGCTTCCGGAGGTCACCGCCCCCGCGGCTCGCTTCCTCTGGTTCATCTGTCTCTTCAGTTTCCTCCTGTGTCTCCTTCATCCTGGCCATCTTATTCAGTCTGTCCCTATCTGTCCTATCGGTTCTTGTAAGATTTTCCATGTCTTAATAATTTCTCCGTCGTCCTTCTCTCCGCCTAGGTAGGCGGGTTCAGTCCCATCATCCTTTTCTCTCAGTGCATTCTTCTCTCTCACCAGGTGTGAGCTCCATGCTGGGGCTACGTACTCGATGATTGCCATAATTATATGTCATATATAAGGTTCTGAAGGACTTTTTTTATTCGGGTTCCTAAATAATAATCTGAGGTTTGATCATTTTGCATATGCTGCTGACGTTATACGGTTTATGTAGGTTTCTGGATATATGGTTGTGTGTGTATAGATGTATAGATGTGATAGAATTAATAGGTCACAGGGAGGAGTAGGACTCTATATAAAAGATACTCTCTGTTGCACAGAAGTTTTGAACGCTACGAATGATATAGTAGAAATCCTCGGCATTAAAGTGGAAAATAAGAATCTAGTAATTATCCTAGTATACAAACCACCATCAGCAACTGCGGAGGAATTCACAGAGCAGTTAAAGAAGATAGATAGCTATCTGGATAGGCTAGAAAATCCCACCCCAAACATTTTAATCCTTGGAGATTTTAATCTCCCTCATGTAAAATGGAAGATGAGGCACCATAATGTTATACCAGAAATAACTCCTGGAAGCACCCTGGCCCAACAGGCACATACCAGGGAACTAATGAGGCTTTGTGAAAAGTACTCACTAAACCAACAGATAATTGATCCCACTAGAAATGAAAATACCCTGGATTTGATATTCACAAACAACGAGGAATTAATCAGAGACATAACAGTTACAAAAACAATATACTCTGATCATAACATCATAGAAGTTCAAACTAGTATTAACTCAGGGTTAGGGAACTGCGACACTAATGTTAGAGACGGAATGTTCAGTAAGTTTAATTTTAATAACCATAGAATTGACTGGGAAAAATAAACCAAGAGCTATCAGACATATCATGGGAATCAGACATGAGCACCTAAATCCCCACCAGTGCCTAGAGAAGCTGAATACAGAAGCATACAAGGTATGTATGAAACACGTACCATTGAGGAAACCCCGAAGAAGATCAGATATAGAGAGAGAGCGTAGGAAATGGTACAGGAGAAGAAAACGGGTTACTGAATTGCTGAAAAACACAGTTATGTTGCAACAGAAAGAGATAGCCTTAACCGAGAGATCACGGAATTAGAACAAAAACTTAAGATGTCATACCTGACAGAAGAAGTACAAAGGGAACAAAGAGCCATACAGGATATTGCAAGAAACCCAAAATATTTCTACTCCTATGCAAAATCCAAGCTAAGAACTACCTGTAGAATTGGACCATTATTGAGAGGAGATTCGTATACGGACGATGAACAGGAAATGAGTGAAATTCTAAAAGAACAGTATGAGTCAGTGTTCAGCAACCCACTAAATGACAGCAAGGTAGAAAATGCAGAAATATTTTCACTCCAGCAGAAGGCTGCGCAGACCACCTAACCGACATTAGTACAAATCCCATAGATTTC
This sequence comes from Cherax destructor, assembly GCA_009830355.1. Taxonomy (NCBI): domain Eukaryota; kingdom Metazoa; phylum Arthropoda; class Malacostraca; order Decapoda; family Parastacidae; genus Cherax; species Cherax destructor. Next base: position 4,259 of record WNWK01046545.1, read on the forward strand.
GAAAAAGAAATGGCCAACATGCCCACTCACTCAGCACCTGGACCAGATTCATGGAATGCTTTATTTATAAAGCAGTGCAAAGTACCATTAGCAAGAGCCCTTAGTATTCTGTGGAGAAAGAGCTTAGATCTAGGTGAAATTCCAGAGGCCTTAAAGAGTGCAGACATAGCTCCTTTGCATAAGGGAGGTAGTAGAGCACTAGCTAAAAATTACAGACCAGTAGCCCTCACTTCTCACATCATAAAAATCTTTGAAAGAGTGATGAGACGGCAGATTACAAAGTTCATGGACCAGCACAACCAACATAACCTGAACCAGCATGGCTTTAGAGCGGGTCGATCATGCCTGTCACAGCTGCTGAACCATTATGACAGAATTACGGAGGCATTGGAGGACGACCAAAACGCAGATGTGATTTACACAGATTTTGCAAAGGCGTTTGACAAATGCGATCATGGAGTGATAGCGCACAAAATGAGGGCCATAGGCATTACGGGAAGGTAGGCAGATGGTTTTTTGAGTTCCTAACACAAAGAACACAAAAGTAGTAGTGAACAGGGCAAGATCCAGCATCAGCGAGGTCAAAAGCTCAGTGCCCCAAGGCACTGTCCTGGCACCTCTGCTGTTTCTCATCCTCATAGCAGACATAGATAAAAACACCCAGCACACTTTTGTATCATCATTTGCAGATGACACTAAAATAAGCATGAAAGTCACTACGGTAGAGGACACTGAAAAATTACAGGAGGACATAAGCAAGGTCTTCCAATGGGCAGTGGAGAACAACATGACGTTCAATGGTGATAAGTTTCAGCTGCTTAGGTATGGAAAAATGAAGAACTCAAAAGGAACACTATATACAAAACGCAAGAGGGTCACCACATAGAACGAAAGGAACACGTAAAGGACTTGGGAATAATTATGTCTGCTGATCTGTCGTTTAAAGACCATAACAAGACAAAGATCACAACAGCCAGGAAGATGACGGGGTGGGTATTGAGAACTTTCAAAACAAGGGAAATAATGCCGATGGTGACACTATTCAAATCGCTAGTGCTCCCTCACTTAGAATACTGCTCAGTGCTGACGGCCCCGTTCAGGGCAGGAGAAATAGCAGAGCTGGAACAAATCCAGAGATCGTTTACGGCTCACATTGAGCCATTGAAACATCTAAATTATTGGGAACGCCTTCAAGTCTTGAACATGTACTCATTGGAGCGGAGGAGAGAGAGATACATGATAATATATACATGGAAAGTACTTGAGGGCCTGGTCCCAAATCTGCACACTGCCATAACAACATACTGGAGTGAGAGATATGGGAGAAAGTGTAAAATAAACCCAGTGAGGAGCAGGGGTGCGGTGGGGACAATACGGGAGCACTGTATTAACATCCGGGGTCCCAGACTATTCAACATCTTACCAGAAGATATCCGAAACACGGCTGGAACCAGTGTAGAAGCCTTCAAGAGGAAACTGGACAAATATCTTCACCAGGTGCCAGATCAACCAGGCTGTGATGGATATGTGGGGCAGCGGGCCTCCAGCAGCAACAGCCTGGTTGACCAGGCAAGCACCAGACGAGCCTGGCTCATGGCCGGGCTCAGAGAGTAGATACTCTCGAAACTCTTCAAAGGTATATCAAAGGTATATCAAAGGTGTACTTTTTTCCTTAAATAAAATTGGGCACATAAGCAATATGCTTCTGTCCTAAACAATATGATAATTATATAGTGGGAGAAAAAGCTATGTTTTCCTATCATTCCATCACGCCGGTTGGATTTCGTACGTCATGTAAAGAAATCTGGTCGAATAATGAAGTGACTTGTTTACTGGAGACAGTGAAAATGGGAAGTTAATCCTGAAGTATTCAGTTACTCAGTGTTTATTTAAGGTATTCTGTCCCTTAACCTTTAAGGGACTAACCACTTTGGTTTAAAAAGACACGTCAGCAAACACTAGGATATATTAGAAAACGTTTCGGTCCTGGGACCTTGACCACTTCTAACACACAGGGGGGAGTTGAATATTAGCTCTAGGCCTTTCGTGTTGCAATCAACACATCAGGAGCTTGCAATGTTGCAGAAAAGAGGATGAAGTCTAAGCAAACACGTTCAGGGGGAGCCTTTTTGCTTGAACTTCATCCTATTTTTTTGCAAGATTGCAAGCTCCTGATGTGTTGATTGCCTAGAGCTATCATTCAACTCCCCCTGTGGTTGTTTTGCATACTCTTTATTTTTAAACTGTGTGTTAGAAGTGGTCAAGGTCCCAGGACCGAAACGTTTTCTAATAAATATATCCTAGTATTTGCTGACGTGTCTTTTTAAACCAAAGTGGTTAGTCCCTTAGAGGTTAAGGGACAGAATACCTTAAATAAACACTGATTAACTGAATAATTCAGGATTAACTTCCCATTTTCATTGTCTCCAGTAAACAAGTCTCTTCATTTTTCGACTGAAAAAGCTTATACCAACTTACTGGCACTGTATATCTCGAATATGAATATTGTTGTATTGATTGTGTTTGGGGCTTCCGTAAGTCACTTGGAGTAGGACCTTCAAGAGGGCGTTCTGAGGCACCTCCCATAACAGCAAAAAACAGTATTGCATGACGTAACCATGGCGTGACGTCAGTACCTATGGCAGTGTTGACATCTCACAGCAGTAAAACTGTGTCCCACGGGAAGTTTTTCTTGTGGGAGCATGTTAACGCTACACGTCAATACGGCGCCACTATCACTCTTCATTTAGCACCTCTGACTTATTTGCTACGGTTTAGTTACACTTACAAGTTTTATTGTTTATTTTTATTAAAATTGTCATTCTTGTTCATGAAGACAGTTGGTGAATAAAATATTTGATGACTGAATAGTGGCAGCGAGGGAGGCTTGCACGAGCATGCTGCCCTCCGTGTAGTGTTGGTGGAGTGGGTAGGGTGATCCCTGGGTGTCCTCCGCTCCTCGCACACTGCTGCTGCCCCGCCCCCGTGGCTCAGGTCAGTGCCCCCGTCTGCCTCACTGTGTAATAGTGGTTGACCATCCCCCGTGGGTCAGGTCATGTGCCCCGCCTACTCCAAGGGTCAAAACAGGAAGTCCCCAACAACCACGTAATTTATATATATATATATATATATATATATATATATATATATATATATATATATATATAGACTAGAGCTGATGTGTGTGTGTGTGTGTTAGTTACCATTTTGTCCTAGGCACATGTCAATTAGACACTAGGCCTGTTGTATATATGTGTGTGTGTATATGTATGTAAGGAAACACTTCGAAATGTTTCTGCCCCACCGGGAATTGAACCCGGCCCCTCCGTGCGTCAAGCAAGAGCTTTACCCACTAGGCCACCGGGGGAACCCACTAGGCCACCGTGTTAGTTAGTTACCATTTTGTCCTAGGCACATGTCGATTAGACACTAGGCCTGGACGTGTGTGTGTGTGTGTGTGTTAGGACAGTGTTCCCAGAGAATGGTAGGAAGTATCCCATTCGTTTCTACTGTTGTCAACACCACTTATCACACGTCCTCTCTGTCGATTTACACTCTTCTAAACTCATGTTCACCTCTCTATTGTCTGTAGTTTTCTTTCTGTCCATTCTGTTTTTTATTTTCATTAGTCTTCTTCCTTCTCGTTAACTACTACTACTTTCTATCGAATAGAAAACAGGGGTGCCATAAGCACCATTAGAGAGCTCTGTGGTAGCATCTTTGGTCGATGGCTCTTCAGTCTTTTATACAGGAACTGTACAAGAAATATTGCCGGAACCGTAGTAGAAGTTTTCAAGAGGATATTTGACTAGTTAGTGCATTAATGGTCAGATGAGCCGGATTGTAATGATTATGTAGGCCTGCGGGCCGCTGGCAGCAACAGATTTGTTAATCAAATAGCCAGGCTGGAAATCTTGCTGCAGTCCTGGATACGAGAGTGGAACTGTGGTGACCATTTACATGTATGTACCTGTATGTTCTCTCTCATTCCATGTATTCCTTCTTATTAACTCCACTTCTTTCCAACCTCACTCCATCGCCGCCTCTTCCTCTCCCACTCCAACATTTCATACTGTATGGGTACCAAGACAATGTGTAGTCTCTGTCTACATTCCGATACCTACCTGGAGTCTACCTGGAGGGCATTCCGGGGATCGACGTCTCCGCGGCCCGGTCTATGACCAGGCCTCCCGGTGAATCAGGGCCTGATCAACGAGGCTATTACTGCTGGCTGCACGTAGTCCAACGTACGAACCACAGCCCGGCTGATCCGGCACTGAATTTAGGTATCTGACCAGCTCCCTCTTGAAGATAACCAGAGGTCTACTGGTAATGCCCCGTATGGTTGGTGGGAGGCTGTTGAACAGTCTTGGGCCCCGGACACTTATTGTGTTTTCTCTAAGTGTACCAGTGGCACCCATACTTTTCACTGGGGGTACGTTGCACCGTCTGCCACGTCTTTTGCTTTCGTATGGAGTGATTTCTGTGTGCATATTAGGGACCAGTCCCTCCAGAATCTTCCAGGTGTAGATTATGATACATCTCTCTCGCCTGCGCTCCAGTGAATACAAGTTTAGTGCTTCCAGGCACACCTCTACGTCCAGAGGCAGAGACTGATCCAGAAATCTGAAAAACAGTCTGGTGTAACGGGAAAGTTATTACAATGTATTGAGAACACTAGAGGTAAAGGAGAGTCATGGTGAGGGATGTACCTTGATGGGCAGACATGTCGAGTTAGGGCCCCACAATGGTAATTACTGACGATAGTGCTCTTTCTCGTATACGTACATAAACTATATGCTCTAGAAAGACACGTGAGCAAACATTCGGACATATTAGAAAACATTTCGATCCTGAGAAGTGATCATGGTCCCAGAACCGAAACGTTTTCTAATAAATAGGTACTAGTGCTCACTCACGAGTTTTTCTAAAGCAATTTGTCGCTGATTGTAGATAAGTAAGACTAATGACATTAACACCTGAAGGAGACAGCCGAATAATTCCGGCAGCGTATATACACCTACCAAATCAAAGAATGGCATTCAGAAACGTTAACAACGAAGCATTCATTCTTACATATACTTCAGAATTATCGAAGGTGCAGTACCAGCTTTTGTCTCAGGGACCTACTTCCTCTCACTCGTTGGGTGGTTACATTATTGTTTATTATATCTCATAGTTGTCGTCTTGCCCTTACCCGAGAAGCCCAGCCTTCAAGATTTAGTCCCGGATGTTACAGCTGCGACCAAGATGCAGCGGGTTTCACATGGCGTTCTTTTTTATCTTGCGTAAGTTTGCATATCTGACCGTGCTTTTCCGTTCATTTGTCCTTTAAACCAGTCTGTTCGTCATTCCTTGTTTCGTGTTCACCCGTCCGTTTATTATTCCACTTTTACTTTCCAACTGAACGTTCATCATTTCAGTTGTTTTCCTAAGTACGTGTTTTGTGCCGTCCGTTCATTCACCTGTTCGTTCGTTCGTTCATATTAGAACTTGAGCTAGGTTTCAAATGACCATCGACTTTGCCATTCAGTGGTGCAGTGTGTTGAGCCCACATCCACTCAGAGACAGGGAGAATTGCGGCTATTTTAGCCACTTGCTCAGCCCCCCTTGTCTGTGGAGGACCACTCTAAACACATTGCCCTGGGACATGGCTCTGGGGTTTCCTTGAATGGTAATGGTAAGTCACCCTCCAGGGGGCTCGTGTGGCATTGTGTTGTTTAGTGGATTCACACGCTGTGTGAACCTCCAGCTGTTAGGGGATAAGTCATTGTCTTTGTACTGTTTGTCTTGTTATAGTGAATGGTGTGCAATTTTGTCCAAGGGTGGGTTAATTATGCTCTTTTGTTCTTGTACACGAGATTAGGGTGATCTAATGATGTACATTTTATTTTCAGAGATAAGTAATGTTTATTGATAACAAATGTCTGATAATAGTTGGATAAATCATCACTCCAGGCGTCTTGTTTAGTGGTCTTTGCCTGGGCTTGTGTCTCTGCCTGTACCTATGTTAGCGTTTCTGATTAAACAAGGTTAAATAATAACCATTGATCAGGTGGTAGTTGTGTTGGAAGGAGAGATCAATACAGTGAGGGAGGACCTTTCTTGAACCGTCATTGTGTACATCAGGCACCCACTGGAGGGAGAAGGGACAGGGAGCTCACAATTTCAAATGCCTTGTGTACATAAAACACTGGAGGGTGTAGGTGTGGGGTTCGTGTGTGGGAAGTAGTGGTAAACGGGGAGGGTGTTTTTCCACTCCCACGAAGAGGTAGGTAGGCCCCGGCCAGTCATTCCAGAGAAGAGATTCACAGCTTCAGTCTTGTAAGGTCTCCCTTGATTGTTGACACTCCACTTAATAAGTGTGTGAATGAAACAGCGATTAATAATTATTAATTCATGCAGCTGATCGGGTAATTTGTACATCTTGTGAGTCGCAGATCATTTCTCTAAGCCGTAGTTTATTTTACACCCGTAGCTCATCCTGTGAGCTGTTTATTGTACACCACAGCTCATCCTGCGAGGTTTTGAATGGTGAATATCCACGTGGACTCTTCAGGCTATTGATCCAAGGAAAGGAATTAGAGCTACCCTTCCCTTCGAATCAAACTTGATAGCCTCCCATTCCAAGGCACTGTATGACCCTCTGGTTTTAGAGCTTCTTCATTTAAATAATAATAATAGTAATAATAATAATAATCATAATAATTTGTACGTGGATTAGAAAACCTATGTGATAATCTGCAAGTGAGATCGTCTTGTCTTCTGCAGATCTCATTTACTTGTCGAAATATACAGATAATTTATCATACTTTTCCTGCCACCATTGGCATGTGTTCGGTAACCTTTGATGCACCAACATTGCTTTTATTTTAATGTTATTTCCCTATTTTATTGTTTTCTCTGTGTATTTACATGGTCATGTTAAGAGTTGCACTTGGAAAGGTCTTGCCTTCCTCCGTCACCTCGTATTGAGGGGTATTAATGAAGTTGTAAAGTGGGGTATTTAAGAAGGTGTGCGTGTGGCAGAGTGAGCCCAGGTCACCTTCCACCTCAGTATTCCAGCTTTCATTTTGTCTAAGGTTACATGTCATGTGCCGCCGTGTTTGGCATGATGTCGAGATTCGTGTTGACATCGTGACAAACATGGCATGACGTTTAGTCTAGTCAGACGCGTTGTTTTATACATCAGACGCTGGTCCTGGAGGTGGTGAAGGCTTGGTTTCAGATTCCATGTGGAGCGTCTTGGATACTTTGTGTTCCAGTAGGTGTGTCGTCTACCTGCGGTTTGTGGTGTGAAGTGCCCATTCTCTCACCATTTCCACACACACACACACACACACACACCACACACACACACACACACACACACACACACACACACACACACACACACACACACACACACACACACACACACACACACACACACACACACACACACACACACACACACACACACACACACACACACACACACACACACACACACACACACACACACACACACACACACACACACACACACACACACACACACACACACACACACACACACACACACACACACACACACACACACACACACACACACACACACACACACACACACACACACACACACACACACACACTGCTTAAGATTAGCGTTCCGTTACCTTAACAAGGAATCTTTCAAGACACTGTATACCGTATACGTCAGGCCCATACTAGAGTATGCAGCACCAGTCTGGAACCCACACCTGGTCAAGCACGTCAAGAAACTAGAGAAAGTGCAAAGGTTTGCGACAAGGTTAGTTCCACAACTCAGGGGTCTGTCTTATGAAGAAAGGCTGAGGGAAATAGGACTAACAACACTGGAGGAAAGAAGGGTCAGAGGAGACATGATAACGACATACAAAATACTGCGGGGAATTGACAAGGTAGATAGTGACAGGTTGTTTCAGAGAGGGAACACAGAAACAAGGGGACACAACTGGAAGCTGAAGACTCAGATGAGTCAAAGGGATGTCAGGAAACATTTCTTCAGCCACAGAGTAGTCAGGAAGTGGAATGGACTAGAGAATGATATAGTGGAGGCAGGAACCATACACAGTTTTAAGACAAGGTATGATAAAGCTCATGGAGCAGGGAGAGCAGAGACCCAGTAGCAGACAGCGAAGGCGGGGCCAGGAGCTGAGTCTCGACCCCTGCAACCACAATTAGGTGAGTACAATTAGGTGAGTACACACACACACACACACACACACACACACACACACACACACACACACACACACACACACACACACACACACACACACACACACACAAAATACATACATACAACAGGCCTAGTGTCTAATTGACATGTGCCTAGGACAAAATGGTAACTAACACACACAGAGTCCATCACTGGTAAGCCAGTAGTCGCTGTGGTCACTGCTACCGTAGTCCTTAGACACACCATAGTGACACATCACTAAACGAGTCATGGTGCCAGTACCACTGAGTGAGCCATAGTCCCAGCACCAGAGCACAGCTTATAATGCCAGTACCATAAACGGGTCATAGTGCCGCACCAATGAACGACTCATAGTGCCAGTACCATGAACAGCTCATAGTGCCAGTACCATGAACAGCTCATAGTGCCAGTACCATGAAAAGCTCATAGTGCCAGTACCACTGGTGGAATATCGTCTGACAGAACCCATGTTAAGTGTTCTTCCTTAACGAATAAACTATCATCGTCATTTACCTGTCGTCACATGGGCTTGACCCAGCTGCAGGGCAGTTTGATCATACCTCCAGGTACTAGTATCTTCTCAGAGACAAGGATCGTAGGGGTACAAGGTACTCGCATCCTCAGGGATGTTAAGAATTACTTCTTCAGCCTCAAGGTAGTTAAAGAGTGGAATGACCTGGACGAACAAGTGGTAGAAGCTGGTTCTATCGAGCTAAGGCTAGTTTTGATAGGGCCCAAGAGGCTAGGGACCAGCAAAACCAGATGCAAGTCGTGGAGATGGGACCAGGAGCTGTGATTCGACTTCAACAACCACAACTAGGTGGGTCCACACACAACCTGCTACTGTAACTACAAATAATTTTAGTGAGGAAAAGGGAGAGGGGGTGGGAGAAAGGGAGAGGTAGGTGATAGGGAGAGGGAGGGAGGAGGGTGCAGTCAGTCATGTGTTGTTATACCGACAGACAACAAGGATGGTTCCGCGCGGCTCGCTCCATCATGATATAGTTTAATGTGACACCGTCTGTAATGATCCTCAGTACTGCTTCCCCCCCACCGTGTTCTGTTGCTACCTAGTTGTTAATGTTGTTTGTCATTGTTGTTTTGTCAGTGCTGCTCTCCACCAAGCGTCCTGCCGCTGGTTCCCTTTTGATACGTTGTGTGTCACTGTCGGATGTTACGTCTTTTAAACAGAGTTTCATACACCTTCAATGCGTCTACCTTATTATATACAGGAGTTAAATTATGGGAGCAAACTTGTGGTTTTGTGACGGCTGGACAACTATGTCCCAGCAGTGCATAATATTGTGGTTTTGTGACGGCTGGTACAACTATGTCCCAGCGTGCAGCTAATATTGTGGTTTTGTGACGGCTGGACAACTATGTCCCAGTAGTGCAGCCCAATATTTTGGGTTTTGTGACGGCTGGTAAACTATGTCCCAGCAGTGCAGCTAATATTTGGTTTTGTGACGGCTGGTACAACTATGTCCCAGCAGTGCAGCTAATATTGTGGTTTGTGACGGCTGGTCAACTATGTCCCAGCAGTGCAGCTAATATTGTGGTTTTGTGGCGGCTGGTACAACTATGTCCCAGCAGTGCAGCTAAATTGTGGTTTTGTGACGGCTGGTACAACTATGTCCCAGCAGTCAGCTAATATTGTGGTTTTGTGACGGCTGGACAACCATGTCCCAGCAGTGCAGCTAATATTGTGGTTTGTGACGGCGAAATACCCAGCGTGCAGCAAATTTGGTTTTGTGACGGCTGGTACAACATGCCCCGCGGGTTTTTTGGGGACG
>WNWK01046546.1:0-14275 GCA_009830355.1 Cherax destructor
TACCCTGTTGCCAATTGCCCCCTATCTCCCTATCATAGCCTTTCCAAATCCATAAATGCCACAAAACATCTTTCCCTTATCCCAAATACTGTTCACCTATATGTTTCATGTAAACACTTGGTCTACACCCCTCCTTTCCTAAAGCCCCTTGTTCTCTGCTATCCTGCTTTCTGTTTTACTCTAATTCTTTCAAAAAAACTCTACCATACACTTTCGGTCACTCAACAGACTTTTCCCCTAAAATTTTTTGCACTCTCTTTTGTCCTTGCCTTTATAAAGGAACAATCACGCTCTCTGCCAATCCTAGGTACCTTACCTCTTCCATACATTTATTAAATAATAGCACCAACCACTCCAAAATTATATCCCCACCTCTTTTAACATTTCTATCTTTATCCCATCAATCCCAGCTGCCTTACCCCTTTTCATTCTACCACTGCCTCACGAACTTCCCCTACACCCCAACTGGCTCTTCCACACTCCTACAAGATGTTATTCCTCCTGCCCTACACAGAAATCACAGCTTCCCTGTCTTCATCAACATTTAACAAATCCTCAAAATATTCTCTCCATCTTCCCGATACCTCTAACTCTCCATTTAATAACTCTCTCTCCTATTTTTAACTGTCAAATCCATTTGTTCTCTAGGCTTCCTCAACTTATAATCTCATTCCAAAACTTTTTCTTATTTTCAACAAAATTTGCTGATAACATCTCACCCACTCTCTCATCTGCTCTCTTTTTACATTGCTTCACCACTCTTTTAACCTCTCTTTTCTCTCCATATACTCTTCCCTCCTTGCATCACTTCTACTTTGTAAAAACCTCTCATATGCTAACTTTTTCTCCCTTCTACTCTCTTTACATCATCATTCCACCAATCGCTCCTCTTCCCCGCACCCACTCGCCTGTAACCACAAACTTCTGCTGAACACTCTAACACTACATTTTTAAATCTACCCCATACATTTTCGACCCCATTGCCTACACTCTCACTAGCCCATCTATCCTCCAATAGTTGTTTATATCTTACCTAACTGCCTCCTTTTTTGGTTTATAAACCTTCACCTCTCTTTACTTACTGATTCTATTTTCCTTGTATCCCATCTCCCTTTTTACTCCCACTGTAGCTATAACTAAAAGTGATCTGATATATCTGTAGCCCTCTATAAACATGTACATCCTGAAGTCTACTCAACAGTCTTTTATCTATCAATACATAGTCCAACAAACTACTGTCATTACGCCCTACATCATATCTTGTATACTTATTTATCCTTTTTTTCTTAAAATATGTATTACCTATAACTAAACCCTTTCTATACAAAGTTCAATCAAAGGGCTCCCATTATCATTTACACCGGCACCCCAAACTTACCTACTACACCCTCTCTGCATGTTTCTCCCACTTTAGCATTTAGGTCCCCTACCACAATTACTCTCTCATTTGGTTCAAAAGTTCCTATACATTCGCTTAACATCTCCCAAAATCTCTCTCTCCTCTACACTCCTCTCTTCTCCAGGTGCATACACGCTATTATGACCCACTTTTCGCATCCGACCCTTATTTTAATCCACTAATCCTTGAATTTACACATTTATATTCCCTCTTTTCCTTCCATAACTGATCCTTCAACATTATTGCTACCCCTTCCTTAGCTCTAACTCTCTCAGATACTCTGACTTAATCCCATTTATTTCTCCCCACTGAAACTCGCCTACCCCCTTCAGCTTTGTTTCGCTTAGGGCCAGGACATCCAACTTCTTTTCATTCATAACATCGGCAATCATCTCTTTCTTATCATCCGCACTACATCCACGCACATTCAGACAACCCAATTTTATAAAGTTTTTCTTCTTCTCGTTTTTAGTAGATTTGTACAGGAGAAGGGGTTACTAGCCCATTGCTCCCGGCATCTTAGTCGCCTCATACGACACGCATGGCTTACGGAGGAAAGATTCTTTTCCACTTCCCCATGGACAATAGAGAAAATAAAAGGAACAAGAGCTATACACAATATACACAATAAATAGCATCGGTCCTAGGACTGACCCTTGTCGAACCCCCCTCGTCACAGGCGCCCACTCTGACACCTGATCTTGTACGAACACTCGTTGTCGCCTTCCTGTCAGGTGTTCCCTGATCCATAGTAGTACTTTCCTTCCTAGTCATGTGTGTGTGTTTGTGTGTGTGTGTGTACTCACCTAATTGTGGTTGCAGGGGTCGAGACTCAGCTCCTGGCCCCGCCTCTTCGCTGTCTGCTACTGGGTCTCTGCTCTCCCTGCTCCATGAGCTTTATCATACCTTGTCTTAAAACTATGTATGGTTCCTGCCTCCACTATATCTTTCTCTAGTCCATTCCACTTCCTGACTACTCTGTGGCTGAAGAAATGTTTCCTGACATCCCTTTGACTCATCTGAGTCTTCAGCTTCCAGTTGTGTCCCCTTGTTTCTGTGTTCCCTCTCTGAAACAACCTGTCACTATCTACCTTGTCAATTCCCCGCAGTATTTTGTATGTCGTTATCATGTCTCCTCTGACCCTTCTTTCCTCCAGTGTTGTTAGTCCTATTTCCCTCAGCCTTTCTTCATAAGACAGACCCTGAGTTGTGGAACTAACCTTGTCGCAAACCTTGCACTTTCTCTAGTTTCTTGACGTGCTTGACCAGGTGTGGGTTCCAGACTGGTGCTGCATACTCTAGTATGGGCCTGACGTATACGGTATACAGTGTCTTGAACGATTCCTTGTTAAGGTAACGGAACGCTAATCTTAAGTTTGCCAGTCGCCCATATGCTGCCGCGGTTATCTGGTTGATGTGTGCTTCCGGAGACGTGCTTGGTGTTATACTCACCCCAAGGTCTTTCTCCTTTGTTGAGGTTTGTAGCCTTTGTCCACCTAGCCTGTACTCTGTCAGCGGTCTTCTTTGCCCTTCTCCGATCTTCATGACTTTGCATTTGGTGGGGTTAAATTCGAGAAGCCAGTTGCTAGACCAGATGTCAAGCTTGTCCAGGTCACTTTGAAGTCCTGCTTGGTCTTCATCCGATGTGATTCTCCTCATTAATTTCACATCATCTGCGAAAAGAGACACTTCTGAGTCTATCCCATCCGTCATGTCATTCACATATAGCAAGAATAGCACTGGTCCTAGGACTGACCCCTGCGGTACACCGCTCGTCACAGGCGCCCACTGTGTGTGTGTGTGTGTGTGTGTGTGTGTGTGTGTGTGTGTGTGTTTGTGTGTGTATGTGTGTGTGTGTGTGTGTGTGTGTGTGTGTACTCACCTAATTGTCACCTAATTGTGGTTGCAGGGGTCGAGACTCAGCTCCTGGCCCCGCCTCTTCGCTGTCTGCTACTGGGTCTCTGCTCTCCCTGCTCCATGAGCTTTATCATACCTCGTCTTAAAACTATGTATGGTTCCTGCCTCCACTATGTCTTTCTCTAGACTATTCCACTTCCTGACTACTCTGTGGCTGAAGAAATGCTTCCTAACATCCCTTTGACTCATCTGAGTCTTCAGCTTCCAGTTGTGTCCCCTTGTTTCTGTGTTCCCTCTCTGGAACATCCTGTCACTGTCTACCTTGTCGATTCCCCGCAGTATTTTGTATGTCGTTATCATGTCTCCTCTGACCCTACTTTCCTCCAGTGTTGTTAGTCCTATTTCCCTCAACCTTTCTTCATAGGACAGACCCCTGAGTTGTGGAACTAGCCTTGTCGCAAACCTTTGCACTTTCTCTAGTTTCTTGACGTGCTTGACCAGGTGTGGGTTCCAGACTGGTGCTGCATATTCTAGTATGGGCCTGACGTACACGGTATACAGTGTCTTGAACGATTCCTTGTTAAGGTAACGGAACGCTAATCTTAGGTTTGCCAGTCGCCCATATGCTGCCGCGGTTATCTGGTTGATGTGTGCCTCCGGAGACGTGCTTGGCGTTATACTCACCCCAAGGTCTTTCTCCTTTGCCGAGGTTTGTAGCCCATGTCCACCTAGCCTGTACTCTGTCAGCGGTCTTCTTTGCCCTTCTCCGATCTTCATGACTTTGCATTTGGTGGGATTGAATTCGAGAAGCCAGAATTATAAGTGACAGAAAAAGAAAAACGGGTTTGAAGTTCAAATAAAGAGAAACAAACAATCAGATTACCAGACTAATAAATGAAAGAAAGAGGATCGAACCCTATTCATAAATAAGAAAAAAGATTAAATGAGATAAATAAACAATCATATTTATAAGGGATCGAATCCCTTCCTTAAATAACAAGAAAGTATGAAAGAAATAATCAATCAGATTGATAGGGTTATAAGTATAAGGGATCGAATCCCTTTCTTAACTAAGAAGAAAGTATGAGAGAAATAAATAATCAGATTTATAGGGTTATAAGTATAAGGGATCGAATTCTTTTCTGAAATAAGAAGAAAGTATAAATGAGAGAAATAAACAATCAGATTTATAGGGTTATAAGTATAAGGAATATAATCCCTTTCTTAAATAAGAAGAAAGTATAAACAAGAGAAATAAATGATCAGATTTATAGGGTTATAAGTATAAGGGATCGAATCCCTTCCTTAAATAAGAAGAAAGTATAAATGAGTAAAGTAACAATCAGATTATCAGTGTTATAAGTGAAAGAAAAACAAAAGAGGGCTGGAGGTGCCGGGGATTGAACCCGGGACTTCTCACATGCGAAGCGAGCACTCTACCTCTGAGTTACACCCCCGCCATGGGTACAGTTACCTTTAATCTCTATGTAAAGTTACTTTCTATGCTCACTGACACATCCTCTCTCTCCCTTTCTCTGTCTGTCTGTCTGTCTGTCTGTCTGTCTGTCTGTCTGTCTGTCTCTCTGTCTGTCTGTCTGTCTCTGTCTGTCTGTCTGTCTGTCTGTCTGTCTGTCTGTCTGTCTCTCTGTCTGTCTTCTTCTTCTGTCTGTCTGTCTCTCTCTCTCTCTCTCTCTCTCTCTCTCTCTCTCTCTCTCTCTCTCTCTCTCTCTCTCTCTCTCTCTCTCTCTCTTTCAAGGACACACAAGACAGGTGTTATAGACCCATAGATGCTGTGAACACAGGTGATGTGAACACAGCTGCTGTGAAAACTGATGCTGTAAACACAGGTGCTGTGAACACATGTGCTGTGAACACAGCTGCTGTGAACACTGCTGCTGTGAACACAGGAGCTGTGAACACAGAAGCTGTGAACACTGCTGCTGTGAACACTGCTGCTGTGAACACAGGAGCTTTGAACACAGAAGCTGTGAACACTGCTGCAGTGAACACAGCTGCTGTGAACACTGCTGCTGTGAACACTGCTGCTGTGAACACAGCTGCTGTGAATACAGGAGCTGTGAACACAGAAGCTGTGAACACTGCTGCTGTGAACACAGAAGCTGTGAACACTGCTGCTGTGAACACAGCTGCTGTGAACACAGAAGCTGTGAACACAGGTGCTGTGAACACAGGTGCTGTGAACAAAGATACTGTGAAGACAGTTGCTGTGAGCACAGGTACTGTGAACACAGGTGCTGTGAACACAGGTACTGTGAACACAGCTGCTGTGAACACAGGTACTGTGAACACAGGTGCTGTGAACACAGGTACTGTGAACACAGGTGCTGTGAACACAGGTACTGTGAACACAGCTGCTGTGAACACAGGTACTGTGAACACAGGTGCTGTGAACACAGGTACTGTGAACACAGGTGCTGTGAACAAAGGTACTGTGAACACAGTTGCTGTGAACACAGGTACTGTGAACACAGGTGCTGTGAACACAGCAGCTGTGAACACAGGTGCAGTGAACACAGGTGCAGTGAACACAGCTGCCGTGAACACAGCTGCTGTGAACACAGGTGCTGTGAACACAGCTGCAGTGAACACAGCTGCTGTGAACACAGGTGCTGTGAACACAGCTGCTGTGAACACAGCTGCAGTGAACACAGCTGCAGTGAACACAGCTGCTGTGAACACAGGTGCTGTGAACACAGCTGCTGTGAACACAGGTGCTGTGAACACAGCTGCAGTGAACACAGCTGCTGTGAACACAGGTGCTGTGAACACAGCTGCTGTGAACACAGCTGCTGTGAACACAGCTGCTGTGAACACAGCTGCTGTGAACACAGCTGCAGTGACCACAGCTGCTGTGAACACAGCTGCTGTGAACACAGCTGCTGTGAACACAGCTGCTGTGAACACAGCTGCTGTGAACACAGCTGCTGTTATATTAACAAGAGATATAATAATACCACAATTATTATTATTAATATTACTATTATTTGCTACCTTCACGGGAAAGCGTTAAACCCGTGGAGGCCCATACATCACCCGAGGAAAGAGAGGCAATAACATCTGATCCAAGGAAGCAGAGGGCAGCTCCAGCTCCCTGGATGACGAGCACCACAGCATCACGTCTCAGCCCGGGAGAGAGACAGATGTGGGGCAGCATCCACATTCATCCTGGATAACCTCATCCAAACCCCTTTTACATCCACCTGTATCTCCCTCATCCATCTGTTCCTGTGGATCAAACATCCATGATAGGATGTCCCGGATGTTTGGCTTCCTCAGGATAAGATGTCAAGGATATTTGACTTCCTCAGGATAAGATGTCAAGGATGTTTGACTTCCTCAGGATAAAGATGTCAAGGATGTTTGACTTCCTCAGGATAAATGTCAAGGATGTTTGACTTCCTCAGGATAAGATGTCAAGGATGTTTGACTTCCTCAGGATAAAGATGTCAAGGATGTTTGACTTCCTCAGGATAAAGATGTCAAGGATGTTTGACTTCCTCAGGATAAAGATGTCAAGGATATTTGACTTCCTCAGGATAAAGATGTCAAGGATGTTTGACTTCCTCAGGATAAAGATGTCAAGAATGTTTGACTTCCTCAGGATAAAGATGTCAAGGATATTTGACTTCCTCAGGATAAAGATGTCAAGGATGTTTGACTTCCTCAGGATAAAGATGTCAAGGATGTTTGACTTCCTCAGGATAAGATGTCAAGGATATTTGACTTCCTCAGGATAAAGATGTCAAGGATGTTTGGCTTCCTCAGGATAAGATGTCAAGGATATTTGACTTCCTCAGGATAAAGATGTCAAGGATATTTGACTTCCTCAGGATAAAGATGTCAAGGATGTTTGACTTCCTCAGGATAAAGATGTCAAGGATGTTTGACTTCCTCAGGATAAGATGTCAAGGATATTTGACTTCCTCAGGATAAGATGTCAAGGATATTTGACTTCCTCAGGATAAAGATGTCAAGGATGTTTGACTTCCTCAGGATAAGATGTCAAGGATGTTTGACTTCCTCAGGATAAGATGTCAAGGATGTTTGGCTTCCTCAGGATAAGATGTCAAGGATATTTGACTTCCTCAGGATAAAGATGTCAAGGATGTTTGACTTCCTCAGGATAAGATGTCAAGGATATTTGACTTCCTCAGGATAAGATGTCAAGGATGTTTGACTTCCTCAGGATAAGATGTCAAGGATGTTTGACTTCCTTAGGATAAGATGTCAAGGATGTTTGACTTACTCAGGATAAAGATGTCAAGGATGTTTGACTTCCTCAGGATAAAGATGTCAAGGATGTTTGACTTCCTCAGGATAAGATGTCAAGGATATTTGACTTCCTCAGGATAAGATGTCAGGGATATTTGACTTCCTCAGGATAAAGATGTCAAGTATATTTGACTTCCTCAGGATAAAGATGTCAAGGATGTTTGACTTCCTCAGGATAAAGATGTCAAGGATATTTGACTTCCTCAGGATAAGATGTCAAGGATGTTTGACTTCCTCAGGATAAGATGTCAAGGATATTTGACTTCCTCAGGATAAGATGTCAAGGATATTTGACTCTCTCAGGATAAAGATGTCAAGGATATTTGACTTCCTCAGGATAAAGATGTCAAGGATGTTTGACTTCCTCAGGATAAAGATGTCAAGGATATTTGACTTCCTCAGGATAAAGATGTCAAGGATATTTGACTTCCTCAGGATAAGATGTCAAGAATGTTTGACTTCCTCAGGATAAAGATGTCAAGAATGTTTGACTTCCTCAGGATAAGATGTCAAGGATGTTTGACTTCCTCAGGATAAGATGTCAAGGATATTTGACTTCCTCAGGATAAGATGTCAAGGATGTTTGACTTCCTCAGGATAAGATGTCATGGATATTTGACTTCCTCAGGATAAGATGTCAAGAATGTTTGACTTCCTCAGGATAAAGATGTCAAGAATGTTTGACTTCCTCAGGATAAGATGTCAAGGATGTTTGACTTCCTCAGGATAAGATGTCAAGGATGTTTGGCTTCCTCAGGATAAAGATGTCCCGGATGTTTGACTTCCTCAGGATAAAGATGTCATGGATATTTGACTTGAAGTCCGTCTGTTGTTAGTACTTGGCTTCACGAGGGTCATATAACAGACAATACCTGTTGTTTCTTCCTTATTAAACGGTCTGTTGTAATTGATCGATGTTGTAAAGACTTACCCACTGAAAAGGACCTCATTTGATTGCAATCAGCGCCAGAAAAACTTATTTTCTGACTAATGAATCACCACTACTGTGTGTGTGTGTGTGTGTACTCACGTAATTGTGGTTGCAGGGGTCGAGACTCAGCTCCTGGCCTTGCCTCTTCGCTGTCCGCTACTGGGTTTCTTCTCTCCCTGCTCCATGAGCTTTATCATACCTTGTCTTAAAGCTATGTATGGTTCCTGCCTCCACTACATCGTTTGCTAGACTGTTCCACTCCCTGACTACTCTATGGCTGAAGAAATGCTTCCTAACATCCCTTTGACTCATCTGAGTCTTCAGCTTCCAGTTGTGTCCCCTTGTTTCTGTGTTCCCTCTCTGGAACATCCTGTCACTATCTACCTTGTCGATTCCCCGCAGTATTTTGTATGTCGTTATCATGTCTCCTCTAACCCTTCTATCCTCCAGTGTTTTTAGTCCTATTTCCCTCAACCTTTCTTCATAGGACAGTCCCCTGAGTTGTGGAACTAACCTTGTCGCAAACCTTTGCACTTTCTCTAATTTCTTGACGTGCTTGACCAGGTGTGGGTTTCACACTGGTGCTGCCTATTCTAGTATGGGCCTGACATACACGGTGTACAGTGTCTTGAACGATTCCTTGTTAAGGTAACGGAACGCTAATCTTAGGTTTGCCAGTCGCCCATATGCTGCCGCGGTTATCTGGTTGATGTGTGTTTCCGGAGACGTGCTTGGCGTTATACTCACCCCAAGGTCTTTCTCTTTTGATGAGGTTTGTAACCTTTGTCCACCTAGCCTGTACTCTGTCAGCAGTCTTCTTTGCCCTTCTTCAATCTTCATGACTTTGCATTTGTTGGGATTAAATTCGAGAATCCAGTTGCTAGACCAGATGTCAAGCTTGTCCAGGTCTCTTTGAAGTCCTGCTTGGTCCTCATCTGATTTGATTCTCCTCATTAATTTCACATCATCTGCGAACAGAGACACTTCTGAGTCTATCCCGTCCGTCATGTCATTCACATATACCAAGAATAACACTGGTCCTAGGACTGACCCCTGCGGTACCCCGCTCGTCACAGGCGCACCATGACCCGTTGTTGCCTCCCTGTCAGGTATTCCCTGATCCATTCCAGTGCCCTTCCTGTTATACATGCTTGTTCTTCCAACTTCTTTACTAATCTCATATGAGGAACTGTGTCGAAGGCCTTCCTGCAGTCCAGGAAAATGCAATCAACCCACCCTTCTCCCTCTTGTCTTACCTGTGTGTGTGTGTGTGTGTGTACTCACCTATTTGTACTCACCTATTTGTGGTTGCAGGGTTCGATTCATAGCTCCTGGCCCCGCCTCTTTACTGATTGCTACTAGGTCCTCTCTCTCCTTGCTCCATGAGCTTTATCAAACCTCGTCTTAAAACTATGTATGGTTCCAGCCTCCACTACATCGCTTTCTAGGCTATTCCACTTCCTGACAACTCTATGTGTGTGTGTGTGTGTGTGTGTGTGTGTGTGTGTGTGTGTGTGTGGGAGGCAGAGAGCTTACTGTCTAGGACAGGACATCCTAGTTAGTAAAGAACGGAAGCTGGGGGCCAGACAGCATCCGTCGGATGTTGGGAGATGACACACTCTCTCCTCTGTCTTATCTCACGACAAAAAATGTTCCTCTTTATATAGTATATAGTTTAAATTTAGACAAGTCATCTTCTCGTGTGGTATTTCACACGACTAGAACCTCCACGGTGTGAGTCGTTATATAACTAACACCAGAGTCAGTAAGACCTCGGTCCCAAGACTAGAACCTCCACGGTGTGAGTCGTTATATAACTAACACCAGAGTCAGTAAGACCTCGGTCCCAAGACTAGAACCTCCACGGTGTGAGTCGTTATATAACTAACACCAGAGTCAGTAAGACCTCGGTCCCATGACTAGAACCTCCACGGTGTGAGTCGTTATATAACTAACACAAGAGTCAGTAAGATCTCGGTCCCAAGACTAGAACCTCCACGGTGTGAGTCGTTATATAACTAACACAAGAGTCAGTAAGACCTCGGTCCCAAGACTAGAACATCCACGGTGTGAGTCGTTATATAACTAACACAAGAGTCAGTAAGATCTCGGTCCCAAGACTAGAACCTCCACGGTGTGAGTCGTTATATAACTAACACAAGAGTCAGTAAGACCTCGGTCCCAAGACTAGAACCTCCACGGTGTGAGTCGTTATATAACTAACACCAGAGTCAGTAAGATCTCGGTCCCAAGACTAGAACCTCCACGGTGTGAGTCGTTATATAACTAACACCAGAGTCAGTAAGACCTCGGTCCCAAGACTAGAACCTCTGAAAGATACTGTCTGACCAAACTGCTGGAGTTTTCCTACAGAGTTACTGAGCTAAACTAAGAAACACAAGGATGTGTAAACTGCACCTTCCTGGACAGCAGGGAGGCATTATTAACTGCTCCTCAGGAGAGAATGATCCAACAACTACAAGAGTAAGCAGAGAAGAAAGGAAAAATATCTGATGGATGGAATACCTGGAAACTAGTAGGAGTAGAAGACAAGAGTATGATGAGAGGACCAGAGTGATGGTGGACACACTAGCTGAGGTGGCCAGAAGAACCCACATGAGCAGTAGACTTAACCACCAGGATACTGACTGGGAGAATCTAGAATCATGCAGGAGACCAGAAACGTGGAGAACTAAGGTGCTGGAGGTGGTAATGGTGAACTTTATGTACCAACATGTTAGGGATACAACTAGAGAGAGAGAGGATGAACCAGCAAGGCTGGACCTGGTTTTCACCTTGAGTAGTTCCAGTATAGGAGATATTACATGAGAAAGGCCCTTCAGTGCTACTGATCACGTGATCCAGAGTATCGAATACCTTGGAGAATTAACAGTGGAGAATGAAGCAGAAGTAGGTGAGAACCAAACTTCAGAAGAGGGAACTACACTGGCATGAGGACATTCCTGAATGAGGTGCAGTGGGTAAAAGAACTACAGGAAAGACAATGAGTGGGATGATGAGGGACGAGCTGGAAATGCAGGGACGTGGAGGAAAAAATCATACTCAGGAACAACATAAACAATGGGAAGACCCGAGTGAGCCCATTGTTTACCCAGAGGTGTAGAAGATCAAAGAGAATTGTGCTAGCAGTGTTTCTGACATCTTGAAGACTTGTACACTTGTTCCAGCAGTGTTTCTGACATCTTGAAGACTTGTACACTTGTTCCAGCAGTGTTTCTGACATCTTGAAGACTTGTACACTTGTTCCAGCAGTGTTTCTGACATCTTGAAGACTTGTACACTTGTTCCACCAGTGTTTCTGACATCTTGAAGACTTGTACACTTGTTCCAGCAGTATTACTGATATCTTGAAGACTTGTACACTTGTTCCAGCAGTGTTTCTGACATCTTGAAGACTTGTACACTTGTTCCAGCAGTATTACTGATATCTTGAAGACTTGTACACTTGTTCCAGCAGTGTTTCTGATATCTTGAAGACTTGTACACTTGTTCCAGCAGTGTTTCTGACATCTTGAAGACTTGTACACTTGTTCCAGCAGTATTACTGATATCTTGAAGACTTGTACACTTGTTCCAGCAGTGTTTCTGATATCTTGAAGACTTCCACACTTGTTCCAGCAGTGTTTCTGATATCTTGAAGACTTGTACACTTGTTCCAGCAGTGTTTCTGACATCTTGAAGACTTGTACACTTGTTCCATCAGTATTACTGATATCTTGAAGACTTGTACACTTGTTCCAGCAGTGTTTCTGACATCTTGAAGACTTGTACACTTGTTCCAGCAGTATTACTGATATCTTGAAGACTTGTACACTTGTTCCAGCAGTGTTTCTGATATCTTGAAGACTTGTACACTTGTTCCAGCAGTGTTTCTGATATCTTGAAGACTTGTACACTTGTTCCAGCAGTGTTTCTGATATCTTGAAGACTTGTACACTTGTTCCAGCAGTGTTTCTGATATCTTGAAGACTTGTACACTTGTTCCAGCAGTGTTTCTGACATCTTGAAGACTTGTACACTTGTTCCAGCAGTATTACTGATATCTTGAAGACTTGTACACTTGTTCCAGCAGTGTTTCTGATATCTTGAAGACTTGTACACTTGTTCCAGCAGTATTTCTGATATCTTGAAGACTTGTACACTTGTTCCAGCAGTATTTCTGATATCTTGAAGACTTGTACACTTGTTCCAGCAGTGTTTCTGATATCTTGAAGACTTGTACACTTGTTCTAGCAGTGTTTCTGATATCTTGAAGACTTGTACACTTGTTCCAGCAGTGTTTCTGATATCTTGAAGACTTGTACACTTGTTCCAGCAGTGTTTCTGACATCTTGAAGACTTGTACACTTGTTCCAGCAGTATTACTGATATCTTGAAGACTTGTACACTTGTTCCAGCAGTATTTCTGATATCTTGAAGACTTGTACACTTGTTCCAGCAGTGTTTCTGACATCTTGAAGACTTGTACACTTGTTCCAGCAGTATTTCTGATATCTTGAAGACTTGTACACTTGTTCCAGCAGTATTTCTGATATCTTGAAGACTTGTACACTTGTTCCAGCAGTGTTTCTGATATCTTGAAGACTTGTACACTTGTTCCAGCAGTATTTCTGATATCTTGAAGACTTGTACACTTGTTCCAGCAGTGTTTCTGATATCTTGAAGACTTGTACACTTGTTCCAGCAGTATTTCTGATATCTTGAAGACTTGTACACTTGTTCCAGCAGTATTTCTGATATCTTGAAGACTTGTACACTTGTTCCAGCAGTGTTTCTGATATCTTGAAGACTTGTACACTTGTTCCAGCAGTATTTCTGATACCTTGAAGACTTGTACACTTGTTCCAGCAGTGTTTCTGATATCTTGAAGACTTGTACACTTGTTCCAGCAGTATTTCTGATATCTTGAAGACTTGTACACTTGTTCCAGCAGTATTTCTGATATCTTGAAGACTTGTACACTTGTTCCAGCAGTGTTTCTGATATCTTGAAGACTTGTACACTTGTTCCAGCAGTATTTCTGATATCTTGAAGACTTGTACACTTGTTCCAGCAGTGTTTCTGATATCTTGAAGACTTGTACACTTGTTCCAGCAGTATTTCTGATATCTTGAAGACTTGTACACTTGTTCCAGCAGTATTTCTGATATCTTGAAGACTTGTACACTTGTACACTTGTTCCCTGAAATGTGCCACACATCAATTCAGGAAAGACAGTGCTATAACATATATTGCCAGGCATACCACCTAAAGGGTACGAGGCGACACAGAACATCCAGACCATGGCAAAATCAGGGTAGCCACAGCCACTCCGGAGAGAGAGGTTTTTTAGTGCCAGGAAGGAAAAAAAGCTGGCAGGAAATGACAGTAATTGTACACCAACTGCAATCATTTCTGGAGTGGAATCACAGTCAGTGGCCTCCACTCCATTACAACAGATATTAGAGCCAGGAAAAAAAGACCCCCCCCATACCACCAATACCACCAATCCAACTACATTCATCTTTGCTAATATACAAGGTCTAAAGCCAGCAACAAACAACAAGGTACCTTACATTAGTGGACTGCTTACAGAGTCAAATGCCATGTTTGCGGCTTTCACAGAGACCCACATAAGAGATCACTTGGACAATGAAATATGGATCCCGGGCTACAACCTATACAGGTGTGACAGAGTGAATAGGCAAAAGGGGTTGGCCTGTATATCACAGAGTCACTTATATGTTCAGAACTACTAAATGCCTCAAATGATGTAGTTGAAGTACTAGCAATAA
>WNWK01046547.1:0-14274 GCA_009830355.1 Cherax destructor
TATACGAGCTGTGGCGGTTCTCTGTACATTTTTTTACTCAGATTTCTCCTTTAAAAACTTCCACTTAACAACAGATTTGAATTTGACTTATGCTCCAATCTCGTTTTCTTTTTCCGGGAATTTTTGTAACTTCTTATTTTAACAAGTACAGAGTACTAAGGATCTTTTTTTCCACATTGTGTTTTAGGTTATAAAGCTGTGAAGGTTTTTTTGCAATTCTCCATCTCTGCAATTTCGCCTGACTTGAAGAGGGACGTTAGTATAAAAACAATACGTTGTATACTTTTTTATGGTGAAGAATATCATCACTGACGAAACGTTTAAATCAAAAAAAAGTTGCCCAACTGTTGCAAAATGCATCTTGCTCATCAACTTGTCATTTTATATCCCATTTTCAGCATAGCTGTCAGACACAGCAATACAACGGTATCTTGGTACAGAGGACATCTTCCACAACTTCACTATTTAACCACTAGTTATGAGGAAAAAGGTTGTATTCCAGAAAGAGCTGCCTAGCATGAGTCAGTAAGCTTGCTGCAGTACTTAATTTTTCCACTAGGGGACCCCAATTTTCCGTCGTCGAGATCTTCCTCACCTAAATTTCAACTCACCCCACCTTCTCCCGGGAAAATAAAACTCCATTCTCATGCTTCAGCTCCATATCGTTCCAGACCATGGCACTGATCTCTTCTCCCGACTGGGGACTGACCACTTCACACACTATTGCCCTGGTTTATGGACTGATTGCATCATCTTTTTCCCGCCACTACCCCCTACCGCCTCCATTTCCCCTGTATTTGACTGAAGAAGCCTACCGCGGGAGGGGAAACGTTTCAACAATAAAGATACCCAACTGTTGCGAATTTTCTTGCTCATCGGCTTGGCATTTTTGAAGGTTCATTCATCCAATCAGTTTCCTCCCGGTTGTAATAGCAACACTGCTGTGCTGCACAACGTCAGATCTGACATTATTACTCTCAGGTCTCTCCATTAAACTTACACTCCAACCCGTTTTCATTTCCTGAATTCTTTTTTAACGTAGTACTAAAAGGGTTATTACGGGTCTTTTCTTTTCCCCATTCTAGAAGTGTTTCTAGTAACTTAAGTGTTTTACCGAGTCTAACCAAACAATATTTGATCGACTAGCACTAATGTACAGTGATCTAGTCACATCTATTTAAAGAGCTGGTCATGTCCAGGGTACACAAAATACAGGATACATACACATCCGGGGAACACCTACACACACACACACACACACAAAAGTACGCACCCAAACATGGTGCCCACACCTGGCCAAGCAGGTGGGGAAGCGGGAGAGGGTCCAAAGGTTTGTAACCAGGCAAACCCCAGAACCGAGATGAATGTACTATGAAGACAAGTGAAGGAAATTTTTGTGAGGGGGAAAAAAGGAAAAGATGATTACTACAATAAAAATTTAAGAGGAATTAAGAGGACCAGGAGAAATGGAACAACAGTGAAATCTAGAAACAGATGAGCCATAGAGATAAAAGGGGGAAGTGTTTTTTAGTCTCAGGGTATTTTGGGGGGAATGACTTGGATAAAAGCAGGGGTGGGGGGAAAACTAAAACACAGCTTCAAGAGTAGATCAGAATCACTGATATCAAATGATCTGGAGGCAGGGCCAGGGGCTGAAATTGACTCCGTGCCAATTTTTGGAACAACAAAAACCCCTTGGGGTACAACACAACAATTTGGTGAAAAAACACACACACACACACTTGGTGAGTACACACACACACACACACACACTTGGTGAGCACACACACACACCCCTTGGTGAGTACACACACACACCCCTTTGGTGAGCACACACACACACCCCTTGGTGAGCACACACACACACACACACTGACCAGTCGCGACCCCTTTCTTGACCCCCCGGAACCCATCAAGGTCTACCACAATCCGGGGCTACCCCATGAATATCAAAACCCTTTAAATATCACTTGATCAAAACTCCACATAGACCATTAAAAACCCAAAAATCCCAAAATTAAAGCTTGTGTATAAAATGGAAAAACACCACTTAATGCCTCTAATTGCTATTTAAAATTTCCCCAAAAATAAAATTTAAAAACCCAAAACTATCATTTAAAACACCAATTTCCTCTTAAAAAACCCAAAAATACCATTTAGAAGACACAAAACGCCACTTATACCCGCATTGTCATTTATAACAGCACCCGGATAACACTTAGTACCAGTATTTCCAGGACCACCACTACTATTATCACCACTACAAGTACCAGTATTTTAGTACTACCGCTACAAGTACTACTACTACAATTATCACCACTCAAATACCAGTACTTCCAGTTTCTACTAAATACCAGTACTTCCCGTACTACCCCCTACAAGTACCAGTACTTCCAGTACTACCACTACAAGTACTACTACAATTATCACCACTACAAGTACCAGTACTTTCAGTACTAGCCACAATAAAACCCCAAAAAAAAACCCCTTAAAGTAAACAAATATCAAGTACGTCAAACATCACATCATCAATTAACTCCCCCCCAAAAAGAAACTGGTCACGGATACAGTCAAAAAACCCGTTTGCTTTTTCTAACCTGTTTTTTCCTCCCTCCTTCCTATTCTGCCTTTTTTTTTTTATATCACAATCGCTTTATTGAAGTCTTGTAAGTTAGGCCGTCAGATTTCATCACGTCATAACTCAGCCTCCGTCATGGAATATGACAAGGAAACAACTATCATGTCCTCCCACTATGTAAGTATCATATAGTGATAATGTTTGAATTGTTGACAAAATGTTAGGTAAATAGACGCAATGGAACTAATGTGATTTTTTTTTTGGGGGAAAAGTTTCGCCTTTCCCGGAGCTTTTTGGGAAAAAGGGCATGGAGAGCGAAACCGCCACAATCAAATGTCACAGTAGCACCTGAGTACATTTACCTAACAAGATATAGAATCTTGTGTCAACAGTGTAATTTGGGGACTACGAAGCAACAGCCACACTGTTGGTGTTCTTACCATGTAAACCCCACTGACAATAATACTGCTGGTAAAAAAAGACACATATGCAACACTTGGGTATCTTTATTGAGGAAACGTTTCCCCACACAGTGGCTTCATCGTCCATACAAAGGGGAATCGTGAAGAACAGGAGGAGGTGAGGTTGTCAGTCCCCCAATCTTGATCGATGTTGCCCGTCCATCAATCTTGAATAGAATAACAGCATATGAGCAGAGGAAGCTTATATACTGAGACAGGAGAGGTGCAGCAGTTGTAGGTGGTGTCACATTTGTTCAATGTGGAAGTAGGTCGGCCCAAGGAGTACTGCTGCACACTGAGGTGTACCTATAACTTGATTTAATAAAAAATATATTTTAAACTGAGATTAGAGATTACGTGACGTCCTGTCGCGTAAATTTCAGTCTCTAGGACATTAGTCTTGTATTCGACCTACATTATACAAAACCATTTTCTTGTGTGTCACCTAAGTCAGCCTAATGAACGGTTCATCACTGCTTACCAGAATGTGGGCGGCACCATCCGGGTACGGGGTGGCTAAGGCTGGAGCGGCTGACGTTTCAGAGGTAGTGTGGTGGTCTGGGAGAGACTTTTAACATAAAGGAACAATCCCGGGCTGTCAGACCATCACCTGCCTGGGATGGATCACATCATACAAGATCTGTCTCCCAGTATGTATGTGCTATAGCTGCAGCAGTGACAATGTTGTATAGCTGCACTAGTGAGTGTTCTCTATAGCTGCAGCAGAAAGAATGTTTTTCTATAGCTGCAGTAGTGAGTGTTCTCTATAGCTGCAGCAGTGAGTGTTCCTATAGCTGCAACAGTGAGTGTTCTCTACAGCTGCAGCAGTGAAGTTTTCTATAGCGGCAGCAGTGAGTTTTCTATAGCTGCAACAGTGAGAGTGTTCTTTATAGCTGCAGCAGTGAGAGTGTTCTCATAGCTGCAACAGTGAGTGTTCTCTATAGCTGCAACAGTGAGTGTGTTCTCTATAGCTGCAACAGTGAGAGTGTTCTTATAGCGGCAGCAGTGAGAGTGTTCTCTATAGCTGCAGCAGTGAGGTGTTCTCTATAGCGGCAGCAGTGTGTTCTCATTTTACTCTCTGCAAATTCTATTCAGTATTTGGTTTAAATGATTCCCGAGCGTTGCACAGTGTACATAATTGTAAAAGGTTCTTTGATTACTATTTGACTGGACTATAGGCCGGGTACTGCAGGATCATTAAAGTACTTGTACTGTTATGCACGGAGTAAATAGAATTATTAAAGCTTATTGATTGGGAAGCGTTTATTCGGTTAGTGGGCTGGATTTGTGAAGGACCTGCCTAGTATGGGCTAACAGGCCTACTGCAGTGTTCCTCCTTTCTTATGTTCTTTTGAAAGAGGAAAAGTTGAAGATGGGCGGATGCGTCGTAGTGGGGAAAAATGAGGAAGTGAGAATAAACAGGAGGAATTGAGAAGAAAGAATGTGAAAAAGTATGTAGAAGCGGGAAGGAGGAAGTGGGGGAGAGTAAAAATGAAGGAAATTCTGGGAAAGAAATGGAGTCAGCAGGAGTATTAAAACCTGGAAGATCAATGAAAAGAGAAATCACATGGACAGATATAAACTTTAAACACGTCTCGTCCGAGTTGGAGCATTTGCAAGGGGTGTAAAAACAGCATTAAAAAAAAAGCGTATTTAAGAGTGGGCATCTTTAAGGGGGGATTTAAGGCATTCTTTAGAAAAAGGGCATCTTAAATAACAGGCCAATTAAAAGACCAGAGACGCGCGCGGAGAGAGAGAGAGAGAGATACTTACAACACCTGAGATTTCATAGACGAGGCGTTATTATGAAGATTCTGAGGCTCAGCACGACAACGTCGCCACCGCCGCTGCTGCCTTTCCACCGCCGCTGCTGCCGTTGCCGCCGCCGCTGCTGCCGTTGCCGCGGCCACCTTCACCCTCATCAGTATTAACAGAAGCAGCAGCACCATCATCAATCACTACACCTACCAACATTATATGGTATACCTCTGATATACCTTTGATGGGTTTCGAGATTTTTGTCTAATCCGGCATCCTGGCCAACCAAGTTGTTGCTGC
The DNA here is from genome assembly GCA_009830355.1 of Cherax destructor. Classification (NCBI taxonomy): domain Eukaryota; kingdom Metazoa; phylum Arthropoda; class Malacostraca; order Decapoda; family Parastacidae; genus Cherax; species Cherax destructor. The sequence continues at coordinate 5,098 of WNWK01046547.1, forward strand.
TGGCTACCAGCCGGCCCACAATCCAAGATCTCACTGACGTAGTTAATATTGTTTTTAATTAAACAAAAGTTGTAAATATCACTACTGTGCTTCTACCCCATACCATATAATAGTTACACAGTGGGAACAAAAGCCAGCAATGTTTGCCTGTCATATTCCATCACGCAGGATGGGCCATACAAGGTGTGGAAATGTGTCAGCCTGGGCTGGGGGGCTTCAGTGAGGAGCTGGTTAAGTATTCCAGGGAAGTGTTCATCATCTACTGGAGGTACACGAGGGAGGAGGCGGCGACCAACAATGAATGAATTAGCCAAATGAGTCAGAGTGAAAGAAGAGTGGAGTGCATGCGTAATTGTGGGAGCCAGTAAATGACTGATGTTTATAAAGAACAACTTGGGTGTTAGTGCATGACCACCAGCCCACAGAAGAGTTACCTCAGGGAAGAGAGGGGGGGGGTAGGTAGATGGAGGAGGGGGGGCCTCCGTAGATGGAAGAGGGAGGGCCTCCGCACATGGAGGGAGGGCGTCCGTAGATGGAGAAGGAAGAGCGTCCATAGATGGAGGGAGGGCGTCCGTAGATGGAAGGAGAAAATGAAAGAGTAACTGAAAGAGATTACCCGAAAGTTACATAAACACGATTTCCCGGGGTCAACGCCCTCTGCCCGGTCCCAGACCAGGCCTCCGGTTACTGGTCTGAACCAGGTTGTTGGTGCTGGCCGCGCGCAGTCCAACGTATACACTAGTCTGCTTGATTAACAACTAATTTAAGAAACTTTCTCAGTTCACCCCCTGACGACAGTGATTAATTCCTTTACATATGAAGGGTGTTGGATGATCTTGGTCCCTCTATACTGAGTTTTCTTAGGCACTCATCACACTCCTGCTTTTCATTGAAGGTATTTGTACCGCATGTCAAGCCTCTTGTTCTGGTAGGGAGTGATTCAGTACCCAGACTTGAGTTGAGTCCTCTAGAATATCCCCACTGTAACTTATGGTGTATCTTGCTTGCTTCCGTCTCAAGGGAACAGTTCGAGGAAAAGCATTTCCAATAATTTAGGTACTTGACCAAATTTATAGGAGCAGTGGAGGTACTTGTACATTTTCTAGGTCTGCAATTTCGCTTGCCTGAAAGTGGGCTGTTAGTGTACAGCAACATTACAGTTTAGGAAACTACTACACAACAATTGGAGAGGAAAATTTAGTTGGTCCATCTAAAGTTTCCTTCTATTGATGCTGAGATTTATGCATAGCATAAATCTCATTGTGTGTGCCATGTCAGTGTGAGCGAGCAGAACCAATGATGATGAATAAAACAGACTTCTTCCCTCTCAACATTGTTAACTGAGTGCGTTAACCAGTACTTCAAACAAAGAAACTCTGAGGAATACGCTATAAGCAACCATGACTTACATTTGAAAGTTTTTCTTAGCCTCATCTGTTCTACTGCCAGCGTAACTGACCTACCTGAAGACTTTACTAAAAGAGAATTTGGATACGTCAGCTCATCACAACAAACTGTCAACGATCAAGGAAAATCAATTTGCACAAATCTGTGGAAGAAAGAAAACTAGGTAGCTGAAGTCTGCCACTCCACTGTAATGTTAACAACCAAATGACTTCCCCCAATAACATCCTGCCACTCCAGCACAGGTACATCCCCCGGTGACATTATGTGACCAAGTCTTCAGGTCATCTTGGCACTCCATCACAGGAACATTCCTTGACAGTATGTAACTAAGCTCAGGTCCTCGCTGGTATGGGATTGTTGATGCTATGCGCAGCTGATGCCAAATACAAAAGTTGAAACCAAGGTTAATAAAAATATTCTTGACCAAATATGAAACTTCACGGACAAGCCTGTTGACAAATGAAGTTGGTGGGAAGTGGACACTAAAATATATCTGACATCACGAAAAGTGGGTTCCAAACCAGATCGTTCGTGACATCATGTTGCCGGCTTCCAATTCTTTTTGCTTTCTTGTCAAGGCCTTAGGTCATTCCTTGTGCCCGCCTCATCAATTAAACTATTTCTGCTTTCATCTCGAAGACTTCTGCCCTTTTATTGTGGATAATTCTTATACTTGCTAATAGTAGGCTTAAAGAGTTGTGAATCTCGAATGTTGATATTGCTTTCTGTGTTCATCCTAGGGTTGAGTACTAGGAGGATCACTGTCGGAAATTGGCTATTTTGAAATAAGAGTGCCAATGAAATGGAAATATATAGTTCCTTGAGTGCTTTATGGGCCATTATCAATGACCCATAAGATTTGCCACAGCAAGGACATGTTTTAAGCCAAGGTCAGTCATAAAACAGATATCTGTGGGGAAAAAGGGTAAATGTAGATGGTTTGCCCTCCAAGTATCATTGTGCCATCTTGTGTACTACAAGAAACAGCTTGCGGTCTACAATTTAATTGTCCATGTGGATGGAACTAAAGAACTCTGTAAGAGGTGGAACTTAAGCACTGCAAAGAGAGGTAGTCAAGAAATAGGATCATTTCTAATGAAATGGATAAATGACATGCCAAACAACATCAAAGATACAAGACTCTTTAGTGACCATGACCTGACCAGAACAACACCGTCTCTTGGCTGCCATACTTATATATGTGTCCAGTTCGAAAGGGATAAGAATTACACACTATTTCTTGAAGCTAATCATACACTCATAGAAGCAGATACCATACATGCTGCAACTGAAAAACAAAATAAATCAACTAGTATCATTACTGAGATCCCAGAGAACTGGATCACAAGTATTCGCCGAAAAAAGCAGGCTTCAAGTGAGAGAAATGCACGCAGACTTCATGAACTCAACAAACCTGTATATGCGTAATGGCGCCCTCGTAAATCATCACAATACACTGGCGGAGAACCAGTATATCAGACGATTACACAAATAACCGGCACACACACAGAAAAGCTTACAACCACGTCTCGGTCCGACTTAGACCATTTCAAAGTCACACTAACACAAGAGAGAGAGGGGAGCCAGTATATATAGGCGAGGAAGACAGAGGCGAAGATATAGGTAATGATCTTCAATCCACATCAAACTTGCTGAACATTCTTCCATCAAGATGCCACACTCCAGCATGGACTTCAGGACACTAAAAGAAAGGTCACTGAAACTTCCTCAAAAAAAGGTGAGGCACTTGACTGATGTAGTACTACTTATTTCAGAAGGAAGTTGACAGCTGTAAAGGAGCTTATGTAGAAGACACTGCTGGGATGATGTAGATGATCCCAATGTATAATTTTTGTACTGAGGACTGTTATGTTTATTACAGGCTGTATTTCTTGTACTCAGTGACTGTTATGTTAATTACAGGCTGTATTTCTTGTACTGAGTGACTGTTGTTTATTACAGGCTGTATTTCAATGGAAAGTTTGAATTTTATTTTAATAAAACTGTAGATTAATGTTAAAACGATTAATGTCACAAGTATTTTTTATATATATTTGATTTTCTTCCATTCAGAAAGGCATTATTATATTTGAACAAGCACCAATTGATAGTTCATATATTAAAGTTGAACTTAAAATTACAACTATTTATTATGCCTTATTGAATTTTTGTAAACTGTACAAACTTTCAAAAGAGACATTTCTAGCCTTCAGCCCTAGAATTTAATTTAAAAAAAAAAAGCTGTAAATTGCACTGAAACTTAGAAATACACTGTAAAAGAACATTCTCATTTTTATAACTGCTAATATTTCACCCATTTTTTTAACTGAATATTAAAAAAAAGTCATCACAAATAATAAGATGGCAAATAAAGTTCCCTATGCTTATTCTACACTTGCTTCTCTCCTTCCATTACGGAGTTACTCAGTGTGCAGATTAGGACCTGGCCTTCCATTATTTTCCAGTTATACATGATACTATGTATGTCTGGTCTCCGTTCCAGAGAATACTTTCCCCTGAGGTGGTACCAAGTGTTTACAAAATTTATTGATTTTCTGCGGGGCTGTAAAAGACCTCGATAGTTTTCTTGCTCGGATATCTCGCCTGCCTTGAAATATGTTAACACAAAGATATTGAGGCCACGAACAAGTCTGTGTCTACCATAGTAGATATTTATGCCAGGACACAAGTCTGTGTCTACCATAGTAGATATTTATGCCGGGACACAAGTCTGTGTCTACCATGGTAGATATTCAAGCGAGGCCACAACTGTGTCTCTACCATGGTAGACCCCGAGGCGAGGACGCACTAGTGTCTACCATGGTAGACGCTGAGGCGAGGGCACAACAACTTCACGTTTACCTCAGCAGACTGGAGACAAGGCTGACATACCATCACCACATTTTGTTAATTGAAGTTTAAGAACCAGAAAAATATCCTTCATGGCTGACTGCAAGAATGGGTCAAAGGTGTCAGATTTTACAATAAAACAGGAAGTCTAACTTCAACATAAATCAATGAAAACAGGAAAATCTGTGGGGGGGAACAAGGTCACCACGAGATTGCTTCGTGGCTGTGCTGACCACTTGGCATCGCGCCTTACTAATTCGTACAAGACACACCAAATAGCACTCTCTCTCTAGAATAAGGTTATCTATTACAAGTTGTAGGACCATCTTTCCCAGGGTCCGGTCAAGACCAGGTCTCCTAGGCTGGACAGGAAATATTAGTAGATTAAGAATTATTAAGAAGCAAAGAAAAAGTAAAGCTGTATGCATACAGCTGTATGCATACAGCAACCCCTGCGAGGCGGGCCATATAACAGGTTTGCATTGTACTCTAGATGGTTATCAACCTGTTATAATTTTAAAAACAATTAACGAAGGTCGCAAATCTGTGACAGCGTTCGTTATTTGTACTACCTTTATTTGTATTTTTTAAGTATCTTTTTAAACACTGACACTGCTCCCAGTATTATCTTACTTCTACATATAAGAGGAGCGTGAAGTGTGTCTCATTTTGACCATAGGATCGTCCTAGTAGAACCATAAAGTGTGTCTCATTTTGACCACAGGTTCGTCCTAGTAGAACCATGAAGTGTGTCTCTTTTTTGACCACGGGTTTCGTCCTAGTAGAACCATGAAGCGTGTCTCATTTTGACCAAAGGATCGTCCTAGTAGAACCATGAAGTGTGTCTCATTTGACCACAGGTTCGTCCTAGTAGAACCATGAAGTGTGTCTCATTTTTGACCACAGGTTCGTCCTAGTAGAACCATGAAGTGTGTCTCATTTTGACCACAGGTTCGTCCTAGTAGAACCATGAAGTGTGTCTCATTTTGACAACAGGATCGTCCTAGTAGAACCATGAAGTGTTTTCATTTTGACCACAGGTTCGCCCTAGTAGAACCATCTTGGCTTGTGCTAGTAGAAGTGTGTCCCATCCTGAGCATAGACTCGTGCTAGAACATGTCACTGCTGCACAGTCTTCAACACCAGATGTGTCGGTGGCTTTACCATTATTTGCAAAGGCATGTCACTCAAGATCCAATACTTGGTTCTTGTAAATATCAGAAATCAGCTTTTATACCACAAGACGGACATCGATGAACAGTTTTACCGTGGATATATAATGTTGTTTAATACTAAATAAAGTATACGTCCATTAATTCCCATACGAATAAGGAAATTACAGGAGAAACAGCCTTGAAATGAACTAAGATCAGTTGAGGAAATACTTTGGTGCTGACGAACAAAACACCACCACCACATACCTGGCAACATACACAGGAAGATCACTCATTCTTAATCCTGGACAACCTTTAAGATGTTAAGTCAAAATATAAGTGGACTTTTTGGTGGGGGTGGTTGGGGTGCTGAGTGAGGGATCCCCTTTGGCCACTACACTCCCCTTCCCACCCCCTCTACCAAGCAACACGCAATGCTACGCCTATCTGTCTGTCTCGTCTGTCTGTCTGTCTGTCTGTCTGTCGTCTGTCTGTCTGTCTCTCTCTCTCTCTCTCTCTCTCTCTCTCCTCTCCCTCTCTCTAATTGCGCAGTTTTTATACTACAAACAAATTACTAATTCTAGACATATTTATATCCCCTTGAATGATATAAAAAAATTTGCAGAACATAAACATTATAACCCGGGACGGATCAGTCCAGACGTGGCTTAAGGTCTTGTGCTTTTGGGAATGTGAAAGGTAAATTTATGAAGAGATTCGGGGAACGGTTCCCGGACTTGAGTCCTGGAGGGGGGAAGTATGGTGCCTGCACTCTGAAGGAGAGGTGGGAATTTATTCAAGTCATCTGAATTGGGGGCATGCACGCTCTAATAAGACAGCTACTGAATGAATGATGGTAAATGCATTTCCATTTTTGGGGTCACCCTACCTTGGTGGGAGATGCCCGATATGTTAAAAAAAAGAAATATCTATTGATAATTGTAAAGTTCATTGTCATGGGGATCAAATAAAACCATGTTTAAAAATAATATGTTTTTCTCTAGGGTTTCCCCAAAATGGGACACACTATAGTACAGACTATATACATATTACTCCCGTAAAAGCGGGGCGCGGGGGATGATCCCAAAACCATTGATATATAATTAATATAATCAAAGGCGTAAATCAGCTAAGAAGTAGATAATACCACACATTATCAGGTCACCACGTTTTAAAAAGCATATTCGTAGTTAGCGTGGGTTTAATCGGGGTATTAGCGCCCCCTGCCCCGCGACCCCCCTAGCCCGGCCTCTGCTTGATGACCTGTTCAACAAGGTTGTTTGATAGCAACCCACACTATACACGCCATTAATAAAACAAAATAGCCATATTAGCCACATTTAACATAACCTATAACAGTGTAAAAAAATGGTCACTAAGAGAAAGGGTTACAGTCAACAGGTAGTGGAGGATAACAATCACAGGTCAGCAGGCAGTGGGGTACAACAATCACAGGTCATCAGGCAGTGGAGGTACAACAATCACAGGTCAGCAGACGTGGAGGTACAAAACCAGGTCAGCAGGCGTGGAGGTACAAAATCACAGGTCAGCAGGCGTGGAGGTACATCAGTCACAGGTCAGCAGACAGTGGAGGAAACAGTCACAGGTCAGCAGGCAGGGGGGTACAACAATCACAGGTCAGCAGGGGGGTACAACAATCACAGGTCAGCAGGCAGTGGGGTACAACAATCACAGGTCAGCAGACAGTGGAGGGACAAAAATCACAGGTCAGCAGGCAGTGGAGGCCAAAAACCGGTCAGCAGACAGTGGAGGACAACAATCACAGGTCAGCAGACAGTGGAGGTACAACAATCACAGGTCAGCAGACAGTGGAGGTACAACAATCACAGGTCAGCAGACAGTGGAGGTACAACAATCACAGGTCAGCAGACGTGGGGTACAACAATCACAAGTTCGGAAGCAGTGAAGGATGGGTTGGGCACTGGTTAATGCTGATGGATTAGTATCTTTCCCTTTTGATGGATCTCAGAGTCTTCCTACTCTCGCATCCTGGTTCTGGGCTAGGCTCGTCTGGCGCTTACCTGGTCAACCAGGTGTTGTTTGGGGGGCCCGGGTGGCCCCCTCCATTATATCCTGGTAGATCGCCTTTGGGGGAGGATTATCCCAATTTTCCCCCAGAAGACCTCTGTTTCACTGTGCCAGCAGTGTTTCTGACATCTGCTGACACATTAAAACTTGATAATGGTATTTTTCATTTATTTATAAATAAAAAATATCAGGAATCCAACAGGGGCTGCATGGTGAGCATGTTTCTATTTTTCAGGATTAGTGTTTTGTCAGTTAAGATTTTGTGGCCTTCACTTTAAAGTATAACAAACTGCATTCTCCATCTTACCATTTAGTGGACTGCTCAACATAGACCCTGTTGGCTTTAGAATTTTACTCATTTCCTTTTCATTGTCAGTATCAGCCTCCTGTGATTAATTGTCCGATTCTGCAGGTGGATATTAATTTGGTTTTTTGCATGGGGAATAAATAATGGTTTCTAGTAATATGCGGGCCCTTCTTTTTCCCCCTTTTGGACTTTTTTATCTGCTACGAAAGCGAATTTTTTGTTCTTTCGCAGTAATGTCTCTTGAAGATTATATTTTCTTCGTTGTGGCATATTTACATTTTAACAGTTCAGCAACTCTTTTCTTCATGTACATTTTTAAACCCTCTCTTTCTATATTTTATTTTTTAAATTTTACTCAGGAACATATTTAATACACCTTGTTTTCTTTTGTTTTTTTTTTTTTCCAGGCACGGGGTTTTAAGTTCTCGACTGTATTCCAGGACATGTCTTCATAGTTTTTTCATTCTGTCCCGGCCAATTCTCTGGTTGTTTAAACTAAATTTACTGAACATCCCTTCTCGTATATTATTACTTGTTCCCCACCCTAAGTTTTCACTCGTTTGTACTTCTCGATTTGGGACTAAAATAATGTGTTGTGTCCATTGGGTCCTCGTTGTTCGTGAAGATCAAATCCCGCGAATTTTGTTTTTAAAAGTTTCTTACTTTTTGATTCAAAATCTTTTCACAAAAACCCCATTGCTCTGTTATGTAGTTGTTGCCTGCTGCTTTCAGGAAATTTTCCATTTCAGATTTGGGCGTTCCCAGGGGGAAAATATTGGGTGTGGGTTTCTTTAAGCTTTCAAGGCAGCCATCTTCCTAATTTTCCGTGAATTTTCGGCCTTTTTTTTTATGGTCGTTTATATACACGAAATAATTACTAGATTCTAATTTCTACTTTAATAGCTAGAACTTCCACCATCAATCGATGACTTCAACAGTTCGGCAAAACGGGCTTTCACAGTTACTCCTTCCTGTGACCTTTTACTCACTCCATATATACCCTTGATAAGTTACGAGAGTCTTTCTTTCCGGGCCCCGGGCCCTGGACCAGGCTTGTCAGTGCTACCTGGTCAACCGGGGTGTTGATGTTGGAGGCCCCCTGCCCTACATAGCCATCATCGCCTGGTTGATCTAAATATTTGTTTTTATAGTCATCTCCCTTTTAACACCCCCTTTTTTGTGTTTCTGAAATGATTCAAACACAACATTTGCTTTTCAGAGAATCCCCTTTATATAGCCTTGTCATTTCTATTCGTGTTTAAACCCTGGGCGTTTGCAGTAGGAAGGAAGGTATACCACTTGGTTACCATTGATACTGTGCAATTTGTGTTATGGTTCTTGGACATATTTCTGGTCTCCGGCACCGTGGATAATGTGGCATGTTTGTTTTGCCCCGGTATGTGGGAACCC
>WNWK01046548.1:0-14274 GCA_009830355.1 Cherax destructor
CAACATACCAGCGAAGACCATTCATCCATCTACCAACAGTAACAGCATGGACAATCCCATACATCTTCATCATTTTCCTGTATGTCATTTTCCCCCAGCTTCAAATGGAACGTTTCGCAACTTTATCCATTTGTAAGTTCCAGAAACTCCCTTACACATACCTCCAGTCCTTGCATTACCACCAGCCGCTTGTCCTGATATTTATCCACAACTCTGGTATACGCCGCCGTACATCAAATTTCACGAAGATCCGTCGTGCCCCGTTAAGGGCTATGCCTTTACAATTCTGAGTGGTCCACACCCAGAGAATCTCAGTATAGCCGGCAAGACAACGTCCACGTTTGACGGATAAACCGCTCCTGAAGCTTCAATTCCAATGGTGTTTACGCGGCGCCTGTATCCCTCCGTCATGGCTGGAAAATAAAATCTCCAAGTCGGCCACCAGAGGTCTCCTCAATACCCCCCGGGGGCCCACAACAACCCAAAAAAAAGGCCCTGGGCGGGGAAAATTTCCCCCGGCCGTGGTGGTTGGTAGGCTAGCCAGGCGTGACAGGACTACGCAATAAGTGAGGCAGTGTAGGTGATGGTAGTAGCTAGCCAGGCAGGTGACAGGGCTACACAATAAGTGAGGCAGTGTAGGGGGTTTGGAAGAGCTAACCAGGCAGGTGACGGGGCTAGACAACAGGTGAGGCAGTGTAGGTGGTGGAAGTACCTAGCCAAGCAGGCAGGGCTGGGGAATAGTGATGTATCGGATATCCGCATCCCGGAACCTCCGCACAATTTCTTACATCCCATCCCATTTACTGTAAACAGATATCCATATATGCAACCGAATCCGCGGAACATCCGCACAATTTCTTACATCCGTATCCGCATCCTCAAAATAAGTAAGACATCCTCATACACACCCGCATCCGCGGATATCTAAATTTTCACATCCAATACATCTCTACTGTGAGTCGCCACAAAACCTTGGACCCCGACTACTTTATTCATGGCACCTCCGACTCCTTTAATTTATATCGATATGAGAATAAATTATAAATATACTAATTATATATTTCCTATATCGACTGCAAGCATGCAACATACAAGGCATTTCATTGCAGCCAACGTGAATCATCTGGCTAGTTTTAGGAGCTTAAGTTCAGTAACCTGCTAAAGCTTGGTTTTGAACGTTTCTGGCGTCATTGTTACCATACTTTGCCAGACGTAAAGAATCTTGGGGCTGTGCTTGGCCTCAGTAGTTTTGTGATGTTTTAATCCCTGAAGCAGATGGAATGTTGTCATTATCTCTCATTCACAGCTTCTAACATTTTAACATGAAAACGCTGCAAGTGTGTTATAAAATTTGGGGTTCTTGTAGGCGCACTTTTGTCACGACCAATAACACTACTAATTTTTGCATTACATGTTTTTTCAGAATCATTATCTTTTATAACACATTGACACATGTTTCTTATCGTTGTTACTGTAAAATGTTCCAAACAGCCGACTCTGCTGACACTCATTTTGCCATTGTGATTTTCTTCAAAGGCTTTCACTTATTTTATATCGTAAAATGTGTAATATTTTCAAATTTGCAAAGAACTTGAAATTAAAATGCATTCTGAAAATAATATATGTCCTGAAAAAAAACTGGTTAATCAAATTATTTTCGGTGAAATAGGAAATTTTATAATATTTCTTTAATTGTTTTTGCATAATTTTCCTAAATGTAGAACATATAAATGAATAATATAATAATTGCATATTAAAATGTGATGCTATTTAGACCCTTCGAGAAATTTTAAGTGAAGTGGGTGTGAAACAGCCGGAGTGACGCAGACAAGAGAGACGCCATATTGAACCTGAATGTGTGAACACTGGTCCTTCAATAGTGCAATGTAATCAGGCGTCATCGAAGTTCAGTGGGTGTATATCGGCCTCAATCCGTAATTTAGAAATTGATGACACGTTCCCGCTGAAGAATTTGGATAAATAGTATGGAAAACCCTACAATTCGGCAACAAGAACGGAAAAATAGGGACACCGATTCTTCTAGGAGCACACCTTATAAGTGACGCTTACCCATAATGTACAGTAGTTATGCGTTGGCCATCGTTAATTCAAGCTGTAGTGGTAGCATTAGAGTTTGCTGCATAAATAGAATAATTGTGATCCAGTAATTAAATGGTGAGTGCTCATTATATAATATGCATATATTTTTGTAAAATGTTGTATACTCAGTAGATCCCCCTCCCTTTTCTTTTCAAGTCACAAACCATCATACAATCCAATCAATATCTTGTAATTTATTGGTATTAATTTTATGTTGTAATATTTGATAGGCCCGACTTTGTGGGCGGGAAAGAGGTGTGTGGGCGAGAGAGATGGTTGTGGGCGGGAGAGTGTGTGTGGGCGGGAAAGAGTGTGTGGGCGGGAGAGTGTGTGTGGTCTCGGAGGTGAGACATGGTGCAGCCTAGTGTCTCTAAAATCCCACCTGGCTCTGAGGTACAACTAACATTGGTATGTACAATAAATTATTGTTTAGTTGTGCCCCCTCAATATTATTTATATATGGTGGTCGTGGCTAGCCAAGCAGGTGACGGGGCTACATAATGGTGACGGAATTACATAACAAGTGACGGAGCACACAACAGGTGACGGGCACACAACAGGTGACGGGGCTACACAACAGGTGACGGAGCTACATAACAAGTGACGGAGGTATACAACAGGTGACGGGCTACACAACAGGTGACGAGCTACATAACAAGTGACGGAGCTATACAACAGGTGACGGGCTACACAACAGGTGACGGGGCTACACAACAGGTGACGGGGCTACACAACAGGTGACGGAGCTACATAACAAGTGACGGAGCCATACAACAGGTGACGGGGCTACACAACAGGTGACGGAGCTACATAAGTGACGGAGCTATCAACAGGTGACGGGGCTACACAACAGGTGACGGGCTACACAACAGGTGACGGGCTACACAACAGGTGACGGAGCTACATAACAAGTGACGAAGCTCACAACAGGTGACTGGGGTACACGACAGGTGACGGACTACACAACAGGTGACTGGGGAACGACAGGTGACGGGGCTAGACAACAGGTGACAGGGCTAGACAACAGGTGACGGGGCTACACAACAGGTGACTGGGTACGACAGGTGACGGGGCTAGACAACAGGTGACTGGGGTACACGACAATTGACGAGGCTAGACAACAGGTGACGGGGCTGAGCAACAGGTGACGGAACTACAAAACAGGTGAGGGCACATCTCACTAACATTTCTTTGAGTCACGTCAGCTAGCCAAGGACCTGAGAGGCAACTCAGCCTGAAATAGAACCAGGGTTGGTGCAGACACTCTTCCAGACACTCACTCCCCGCTCTCTACCTCTTCCCCTTTCCTCGATCCTCCACCCATCCCTCCCTACAGTATCCCACTGCTTCCCTCCCATCCTCTTACCTCCTTTCCTGAAACTCGCCACCAAGAGATTAAAATACACAACATGGGAGGGGAGTTAATCTTCTGTGACTCCAAGTCTGCCGTGAAGCACTTGAGAGTCCTAATTGCAAAATGGGCACTAGAAACATCGCAAGAGACATTAAAAGGTACCTGAATAGTGTTCAGAACAAAGACTGTATCTCATTTATCTTGATATCTTCCCACATAGGAATCAGCTATCATGATGACACTGATGAAGCTAAATATTTCTGGAAGACGAGACAACGCAGAGACCGAGCGCTAGTATCAGGCGCTATGATCTCTTCCGATCACAAAGTTATGTGTATGGCCAACATAAAAGTCGACTTGATTGTGTGATACAGTGACTACCAGAATCATGTTGGGATGTCGTCACCTGTAGTAATACTATACAATGGTAGACTATACCCACAGTATGTAAATAAGATACAAAATGCCGGTCATAATGGCATTATATTGAGAAAAATTTCGTTCACGAGATTCTTTATAAATTTACAGAGAGAACAACAATGCATGTGTATTTATATGGGTTGTAGAGACCCTGAGGTGAAAGAATGAAGTCGTGTAGTTACATGTTGGTAGTCAGCCCAGTGAGGTTGTTAGATGATCCAGGTATCAGGTGGTAGTCAGCCCAATCAGTGAGGTTGTTAGATGATCCAGGTATCAGGTGGTAGTCAGCCCAGTCAGTGAGGTTGTTAGATGATCCAGGTATCAGGTGGTAGTCAGCCCAGTCAGTGAGGTTGTTAGATGATCCAGGTATCAGGTGGTAGTCAGCCCAGTCAGTGAGGTTGTTAGAGGATCCAGGTATCAGGTGGTAGTCAGCCCAGTCAGTGAGGTTGTTAGATGATCCAGGTTCAGGTGGTAGTCAGCCCAGTCAGTGAGGTTGTTAGATGATCCAGGTATCAGGTGGTAGTCAGCCCAGTCAGTGAGGTTGTTAGAGGATCCAGGTATCAGGTGGTAGTCAGCCCAGTCAGTGAGGTTGTTAGATGATCCAGGTATCAGGTGGTAGTCAGCCCAGTCAGTGAGGTTGTTAGAGGATCCAGGTATCAGGTACTGGGAGAATGTCTTGTTAAAACTTCCGAATTTATGAATGAACCTGAATTTTGATTGACGTCTTCCGTTGTGACTATAACTGCAGAGTCAAGAGTCTGCTGCAACGGTCACTTTCTCTGAGTAGTAATTATAGAATTACCGACAAAATGTTAGGTAAATGGACAGAGATGCAAATAATGTGACATTTATTGTGGCAACACTCAACTAGTTGTGGTTGCAGGGTTCGATTCATAGCTCCTGGCCCCGTCTCTTCACTGGCCGCTACTGGATCACTCTTCCTGCTCCATGAGCTTTATCATACCTCTTCTTAAAGCTATGTATGGATCCTGCCTCCACTACATCACTTCCCAGACTATTCAACTTCCTGACAACTCTGTGACTGAAGAAATACTTCCTAACATCCCTGTGATTCCTCTGAGTCTTCAACTTCCAACTGTGACCCCTTGTTGCTGTGTCCCATCTCTGGAACATCCTGTCTCTGTCCACCTTGTCGATTCCTCTCAGTATTTTATAAGTCGTTATCATATCCCCCTATCTCTCCTGTCCTCCAGTGTCGTCAGGTCGATCTCTTAACCTCTCATCGTAGAACATACCCCTTAGCTCCGGGACTAGTCTTGTTGCAAATCTTTGCACTTTCTCTAGCTTCCTTACATGCTTGGCTAGGTGTGGGTTCCAAACTGGTGCTGCATACTCCAATATGGGTCTGACGTCACAGTGTACAGGGTCCTGAACGAGTCCTTATTAAGAAGTCGGAATGCTGTTCTTAGGTTTGCTAGGCGCCCGTATGCTGCAGCAGTTATTTGGTTGATGTGCGCCTCCGGAGATGTGTCCGGTGTTATACTCACCCCAAGATCCTTTTCCTTGAGTGAGGTTTGTAGTCTCTGGCCCTTAGAGTGTACTCCGTCTGCGGTCTTCTTTGCCCTTCCCCAATCTTCATGGCTTTGCATTTGGTGTGTGTATGTGTGTAGCTAACACTGACATGCAATTTTATATTTTTGCCGCATTGGAATTTTATCACCACCTCCACTATTACTCTTGCGTGAATTAAAGTAGGAGGCTGGAGCTTATGGAATACGGGGATACCTTCCTCGGATCTTGTAGCGATCGAAACATATCTACTTTAATTACGCTTAAATTGGTATAAATAAAGATAATTAGTGTGTATATATTGTGATTAGTGTGTATATATGTGTGAGATTTTTGAAAATTGACGTAATAAATGAATTGTCAGTTCTCTCAGTCAGAAAATTTAATACGGTACCATACAATTAGTGCCTATCGCATAGGTAAATTTTTGTATGTGGATGATCATTGAAAAATAATGAATTACTAAACAAGTTCAGGAGATTTAAAAGCTAATAAAGTATCATCTACATAATTCCTAAACATTTATTGTTTGAAAAGTGTAGAAATGTTTAAGAGGAATGCAAGTCTGACGTGAGTGAAACGTGTTTCTTGACTCTGTGCTGTAGAGTGAGGTCACTGACTAGCATGACGCCCTCCTCGAGCCTTGTATGTGTATACTCACATTATATGAATACCTCTAGGCTCGCTTGTTGCTTGTGTATAGACACAAGTGTGTCTCTGTAAGCCTACTTGTACTCACCTAATTATGGTTGCAGGGGTCAATTCATTGCTCCTGGCCCCTCCTCTTCACCGGTCTCTACTTGGTCCATTCTCCCCTGCTCCATGAGCTTTATCATACTTCTTTTAAAGCTGTTTATGGATCCTGTCTCCACTACATCACTCTCCAGACTGTTCCACTTCCTGACAATTGTATGGCTGAAGTACTTTCAACATCCCTGTCCTCAACTGAGTTTTAAGCTTCCAGTTATGACCTCATATGAGTCACAGGGATGTTATTGGGTCACAGGATGTTACTAAGTCACAGAGTGCTATTGTTTCAGTGTAATCAAGTGTGTGCTCAGTAGGTCTATTTGTGGTGTTGCCTCTGTAGGTCCACTTGCATGAGACTGGTGATATGCTTGTTATGTTGCTCTCTAAGTCTATTTAATTGTCTTAGGTTTGTAGAATGTCATTTCCCCGAGTCTATCCTCCTCACTAGTGTCGTAGTAGGTAAACAGTGCAGGTATGTCAGTTATGTACATTAGGAACATTATAGGGTCCCACTCGTATCACTTCTCAATAGCGACATCTCTTCCACGAACATCATTCTCTGTAACTTTCCCTGAAAAATTCTATGATCCAGCGAAGTGCATTTCACATTATCCGTTTTCTCTTGGGGTTTGGGTACTGTTTTAATACCATCTCATAGTCGTGTAAAATAATGTAACAGAAGTATCTCTCTCCAACCTCCAATTCCTCCGGTCACTGCCGACATAAAACATGAAAAACACACAAGTTTATCGAACTGGAAAAATAGCATGGCATTTATAGGTGCGTATGGGTTATACACTACCTCTATCGCATAGTACTATTACTACTACTTGTACTGTAGCTGCTAGATACCACTAGTTTTACTATTAAATACTACGCTGCAGGTGGATATTAACAAGTGTCAGACGAGTCCACGTCTCATAACAGCTTCTTTAATTCATTCATTGTTGTTTATACTAAGCTAATTTGCATGATCGATTCTCTGTAAACCTATTTATACTGAAATGTGTGTATAAACAATTAGATATACTTCTTCTGCTTCCAATTTTCATATTCGTGTTTGCATATAGTAATGATATGTATTTAGATGAGGGTAAAGAGGTTTTGTGGCATTTATGGATTTGAAAAAGCGTATGATAGGGTGGATAAGGGAATGTGGCAGATGTTGCAAATGTATGGAATAGTAGGTAAGTTATTGTAAGCCGTGAAGAGTTTGTTACGAGGATAGTGAGGCTCAGGTTAGTGTATGTAGGAGAGAGGAGATTATTTCCAGTAAAAGTAGGCCTTAGACAAGGATGTGTGATGTCACCATAATTGTTCAATATATTTATAGATGGAGTTGTAAAAGAAGTGAATGCTCAGGTGTTGGCAAGAAGTGTGGGGTTAAAAGATAAAGAATCTAACACAAAGTGGGAGTTGTTACAGTTGTTCTTTGCTGATGACACTGTGCTTTTTGGGGGATTCTGAAGAGAAGTTGCAGAGCTTGGTTGATGAGTTTGGTAGGGTATGTAAAGAAGAAAATCAAAAGTGAATATAGGAACGAGTAAAGTGATGAGGATAACAAAAAAATAGGTAAGGAAAGATTGGATATTAGATTGGAGGAGAGAGTATGGAGGAGATGAATGTTTTCAGATATTTGGGAGTGGACATGTCAGCAGATGGGTCTATGAAAGATGAGGTGAATCATAGAATTGACGAGGGGAAAAAGGTGAGTGGTGCACCGAGGAGTCTGTGGAGAACTTTACCCATGGATGCAAAGAGGGGAATGTATGAGAGTATAGTTATACCAACGCTCTTATATGGGTGTGAAGCATAGGTGGTGAATGATGCAACAAGGAGATGGCTGGAAGCAGTGGAGATGTTATGTGTGAGAGCAATGTGTGGTATGAATATAATGCAGAGAATCCGTAGTTTGGAGGTTAGGAAGAGGTGTGGGATTACCATTATTATTATGCAGAGGGCTGAGGAGGGGTTATTGAGGTGGTTCGGACATGTAGAGAGATGGAACGAAATAGGACTTCGAGAGTGTATAAATCTGTAGTGAAGGGAAGGCGGGGTAGGGGTCGGCCTAGGAAAGGTTGGAGGGAGGGGGTAAAGGTGGTTTTGTGTACGAGGGGCTTGGACTTCTAGCAAGCATGCGTGAGCGTGTTAGATAGGAGCGAATGGAGACAAATGGTTTTTAGGACTTCACGTGCTGTTGGAGTGTGAGCAAGATAACATTTATGAAGAAATTCAGGGAAACCGGCAGGCCGGACTTGAGTCCTGGAGATGGGAAGTACAGTGGCTGCACTCTGAAGGAGGGGTGTTAATGTTGCAGTTTTGTAACTGTAGTGTAGGTGAGCCTCTGGCAAGACAGTGATGGAGTGAATGATGATGAAAGTTTTTCTTTTTTGAGACACCCTACCTTGGTGGGAGACGGCCGATGTGTTAATAATAAAAAATATTATGTACTTTTATAACTTGTCATATGACATCAAAACCACTTTTAAACATTGTGTTATTCCAAATATTAATGATGAAAGGAAAGTGTGGGAGTTGTTGAGATGGAGAGGCAGGTGAGGAGGGAGGGAGGCTGAGAGATGCAGAGGACGGAGACGATACTGAGGATAGTGAGGCAGGTGAGGAGGGAGGGAGGCTGAGAGATGCAGAGGACGGAGACGATACTGAGGATAGTGAGATAGTGAGGGTAGTGAGGATAGTGAGGGCAGTGAGGATAGTGAGGGCAAGTGAGGATAGTGAGGATAGTGAGGGCAGTGAGAATAGTGAGGATAGTGAGGATAGTGAGGGCAGTGAGAATAGTGAGGATAGTGAGGGCAGTGAGGATAGTGAGGGCAGTGAGGATAGTGAGAATAGTGAGGATAGTGAGGGCAGTGAGAATAGTGAGGATAGTGAGGGCAGTGAGGATAGTGAGGGCAGTGAGAATAGTGAGGATAGTGAGGGCAGTGAGAATAGTGAGGATAGTGAGGGCAGTAAGAATAGTGAGGATAGTGAGGGCAGTGAGGATAGTGAGGATAGTGAGGGCAGTGAGAATAGTGAGGATAGTGAGGGCAGTGAGGGTAGTGAGGATAGTGAGGGCAGTGAGGATAGTGAGGATAGTGAGAATAGTGAGGATAGTGAGAATAGTGAGGATAGTGAGGGCAGTGAGGATAGTGAGGATAGTGAGGGCAGTGAGAATAGTGAGGATAGTGAGGGCAGTGAGAATAGTGAGGATAGTGAGGGCAGTGAGGATAGTGAGGATAGTGAGGGCAGTGAGAATAGTGAGGATAGTGAGGGCAGTGAGGGTAGTGAGGATAGTGAGGGCAGTGAGAATAGTGAGGATAGTGAGGGCAGTGAGGGTAGTGAGGATAGTGAGGGAGTGAGGATAGTGAGGGCAGTGAGGATAGTGAGGGCAGTGAGGATAGTGAGGATAGTGAGGATAGTGAGGGTAGTGAGGATAGTGAGGGCAGTGAGGGTAGTGAGGATAGTGAGGGTAGTGAGGATAGTGAAGGCAGTGAGGATAGTGAGGATAGTGAGGGCAACGAGGGCAGTGAGGATAGTGAGGGTAGTGAGGATAGTGAGGGCAGTGAGGATAGTGAGGGTAGTGAGGATAGTGAGGGCAGTGAGGATAGTGAGGGCAGTGAGGATAGTGAGGATAGTGAGGGCACTGAGGATAGTGAGGATAGTGAGGGTAGTGAGGATAGTGAGGGCAGTGAGGATAGTGAGGATAGTGAGAATAGTGAGGATAGTGAGGGCAGTGAGAATAGTGAGGATAGTGAGGGCAGTGAGGATAGTGAGGATAGTGAGGGCAGTGAGGATAGTGAGGATAGTGAGAATAGTGAGGATAGTGAGGGCAGTGAGAATAGTGAGGATAGTGAGGGCAGTGAGGATAGTGAGGATAGTGAGGGCAGTGAGGATAGTGAGGATAGTGAGAATAGTGAGGATAGTGAGGGCAGTGAGAATAGTGAGGATAGTGAGGGCAGTGAGGATAGTGAGGATAGTGAGGGTAGTGAGGATAGTGAGGGCAGTGAGGATAGTGAGGATAGTGAGGATAGTGAGAATAGTGAGGATAGTGAGGGCAGTGAGAATAGTGAGGATAGTGAGGGCAGTGAGGATAGTGAGGATAGTGAGGGCAGTGAGGATAGTGAGGATAGTGAGAGAGTGATGAGGATAGTGAGGGCAGGAGAATAGTGAGGATAGTGAGGGTACTGAGGATAGTGAGGATAGTGAGGGAATAGTGAGGATAGTGAGGGCAGTGAGGATAGTGAGGATAGTGAGGATAGTGAGAATAGTGAGGGGAGTGAGAATAGTGAGGGCAGTGAGGAAGTGAGGATAGTGAGGGCTAGTGAGGAAGTGAGGATAGTGAGAATAGTGAGGATAGTGAGGGCAGTGAGAATAGGAGGATAGTGAGGGCAGTGAGGATAGTGAGGCAGTGAGAATAGAGGAGGATAGTGAGAGCAGTGAGATAGTGAGGATAGTGGAGGCAGTGAGGATAGTGAGGATAGTGAGGGCAGTGAGAATAGTGAGGATAGTGAGGGCAGTGAGGGTAGTGAGGATAGTGAGGGCAGTGAGGATAGTGAGGATAGTGAGGATAGTGAGAATAGTGAGGATAGTGAGGTCAGTGAGAATAGTGAGGATAGTGAGGGCAGTGAGGATAGTGAGGATAGTAAGGGCAGTGAGAATAGTGAGGATAGTGAGGGCAGTGAGAATAGTGAGGATAGTGAGGGCAGTGAGGATAGTGAGGATAGTGAGGGCAGTGAGAATAGTGAGGATAGTGAGGGCAGTGAGGATAGTGAGAATAGTGAGGGCAGTGAGAATAGTGAGGATAGTGAGGGCAGGAGGGAGTGAGGATAGTGAGGTAGTGAGGATAGTGAGGATAGTGAGGGCAGTGAGGATAGTGAGGCAGTGAGGATAGTGAGGATAGTGAGGATAGTGAGGGAGTGAGGATAGTGAGGGCAGTGAGGGTAGTGAGGATAGTGAGGGTAGTGAGGATAGTGAGGGCAGTGAGGATAGTGAGGATAGTGAGGGCAGGAGGGCAGTGAGGATAGTGAGGTAGTGAGGATAGTGAGGGCAGTGAGGATAGTGAGGAGTAGTGAGGATAGTGAGGGCATGAGGATAGTGAGGGCAGGAGATAGTGAGGTAGTGAGGATAGTGAGGGCACAGAGGATAGTGAGGATAGTGAGGGTAGTGAGGATAGTGAGGGCAGTGAGGATAGTGAGGAGTGAGGATAGTGAGGGCAGTGAGGATAGTGAGGGAGTGAGGATAGTGAGGGAAGTGAGGATAGTGAGGGCAGTGAGGATAGTGAGGGTAGTAAGGATAGTGAGGGTAGTGAGGGCACTGAGGATAGTGAGGATAGTGAGGGCAGTGAGGATAGTGAGGGTAGTGAGGATAGTGAGGGCAGTGAGGATAGTGAGGGTAGTGAGGATAGTGAGGGCAGTGAGGATAGTGAGGATAGTGATGATAGTGAGGGTAGTGAGGATAGTGAGGGCAGTGAGGATAGTGAGGGTAGTAAGGATAGTGAGGGTAGTGAGGGTTTGAGGATAGTGAGGGTAGTGAGGATAGTGAGGGCAGTGAGGATAGTGAGGATAGTGAGGGTAGTGAGGATAGTGAAGGCAGTGAGGATAGTGAGGGTAGTAAGGATAATGAGGGTAGTGAGGGTTGTGAGGATAGTGAGGGTTGTGAGGATAGTGAGGGTAGTGAGGGTAGTGAGGATAGTGAGAACAGTGAGGATAGTGAGGGTAGTGAGGATAGTGAGGATAGTGAGGATAGTGAGGGTAGTGAGGATAGTAAGGGTAGTGAGGATAGTGAGAACAGTGAGGATAGTGAGGATAGTGAGGATAGTGAGGATAGTGAGGATAGTGAGGGTAGTGAGGATAGTGAGGATGGTTGATTAATCATCAAGGTAGGTGACATAAGGTGTGGGGGAGAGGTGATATAGGGGGTTATTACGAACACTTGGTTATGGTGCACCAAAGCTTCGCCTTGAAGCCAAACATGATGCCTTAAGCTGTATTGATAATTTAGCCAAACAGCACACTCTCTCACAAATTATTTACGTTGATGGTTCTGTTCACCAATCCACTGATGCAGCTGGTAGTGCTGTTGTTGTCATGCACTGATGCAGCTGGTAGTGCTGTTGTTGTCATGCACTGGTGCAGCTGGTAGTGCTGTTGTTGTCATGCACTGGTGCAGCTGGTAGTGCTGCTGTTGTCATGCAGAGTGATGGCTCTCTTAAAGAAATTGGAGCACTCATCAATAACTGGGCCTCTACCCTTCAGACAGACCTACGTATTTGCCATACTCCTTGCACTCAAATGCGTCCATGTATCTAAGGTTGACTCTTTAATTGTAACTGATTCTCTGTCTTCCTTAAATGGTCTCAACTCATTAAGTATAAACTGTAGCATGATTCATTTCCTTGAAACTTGTGAATTCATTACCTTTGTACCTTGTTCAGCTATCAAAACTTTGGGGCCCAGTCTCTGGACCCATTATATACCTCTGGAATCTGTAAATACCTTAGTAACTTGTCATGATTGTGACCAGATCTACCTGAGTTCATTACCTTTGTAACTTGCTCAGCTATCAAACTTTGAGGTCCAGTCCCTGGACCCATTATGTACCTCTGTAATCTTTTGACTACCGCCCACAGGATGTGTATGGGGTGCATAATAAAGATATTAAACTAAAAATTAACGTGCTACAACCAGTTGTGGCCTCCACATCTGGTTGTAGCAAAATAACCAAGGTAGAAGCGAGGAACGATCAAAAGATAGCGGTGAGTAAATACTTATATATATATATATATATATAATATATTATATATATATATATATATATATATATATATATATATATATATATATATATATATATATATATCCTTCACCAAACAGCAAGAAATTATATGTACAATATTTACAGAGGATATGTACAGGAAGAAAGGCAATTTTCAAACAAGAGACACGGTAAGAACCATCGACCAGACTCGGAGGTAAGAACCATCGACCAGACTCGGAGGTAAGAACCATCGACCAGACTCGGAGGTAAGAACCATCGACCAGACTCGGAGGTAAGAACCATCGACCAGACTCGGAGGTAAGAACCATCGACCAGACTCGGAGGTAAGAACCATCGACCAGACTCGGAGGTAAGAACCATCGACCAGACTCGGAGGTAAGAATCATCGACCAGACTCGGAGGTAAGAATCATCGACCAGACTCGGAGGTAAGAACCATCGACCAGACTCGGAGGTAAGAACCATCGACCAGACTCGGAGGTAAGAATCATCGACCAGACTCGGAGGTAAGAATCATCGACCAGACTCGGAGGTAAGAATCATCGACCAGACTCGGAGGTAAGAATCATCGACCAGACTCGGAGGTAAGAATCATCGACCAGACTCGGAGGTAAGAACCATCGACCAGACTCGGAGGTAAGAACCATCGACCAGACTCGGAGGTAAGAACCATCGACCAGACTCGGAGGTAAGAACCATCGACCAGACTCGGAGGTGAGTCTGCCAGTGTTGCTTCACGAGCGATCAACATCACTTAACAACTTCGGTGTGTTTCCTTGTCATTGGCTGGTTGAACTAAGGTAGGTAAGGTTTGTCAGGAAACAGGACAAGTGTTTCCTGACGCGGGTCTTGGTCATGTGATGACCCGCAGCTGAAGCTTTTGGTCATCTGTCCGAGGCCTTCCACTGGCTTACCGGTTCACCCCTTTAAAAATAAGGGTCATTGTTATAACCATTTTTTTTTAACCAAGGTGATAACATAACAAGGGGATCCTGCTTATTATACTCTTAGCACCTGGTGTGTGTACTCACCTAATTGTACTCACCTAATTGTGGTTGCAGGGGTCGAGACTCAGCTCCTGGCCCCGCCTCTTCGCTGTCTGCTACTGGGTCTTTGCTCTCCCTGCTCCATGAGCTTTATCATACCTTGTCTTAAAACTATGTATGGTTCCTGCCTCCACTATATCTTTCTCTAGTCCATTCCACTTCCTGACTACTCTGTGGCTGAAGAAATGTTTCCTGACATCCCTTTGACTCATCTGAGTCTTCAGCTTCCAGTTGTGTCCCCTTGTTTCTGTGTTCCCTCTCTGAAACAACCTGTCACTATCTACCTTGTCAATTCCCC
>WNWK01046549.1:0-14274 GCA_009830355.1 Cherax destructor
TTAGGCTTGATCCGAGGAAGGGGACATTATCCTTAATTCCTTGGAACAAGAACCCTTCACCAACTTTGAGGTTTTCCTCCCCCAAGAAAGTGAGTTTTTTTTTAAAAAATACAGAACTATATTATATTAGTATGTTATAATATGTGAGGAGCAGAACTTATTATCAAAATTAATATTATTACGTTTCATTTATATTTTACAATTAACATAATAAATACGATCGTTCAAATTATGGAGATATTACAAATATATTTATGTAGTTATGTGTTATACCATAAAATGTCTGACTGTACAGCATAACAGAGGAAATAACTCAAGTTATAATAATGTTAAGAGTTAAACTACATGTTATTATGTGAGGTGATGTTGAGGTGAAGGTGTGAGGTGAACTACATTTTATTATGTGAGGTGATGTTGAGGTGAAGGTGTAAGTAAAACAACAAGTGACTTACACAGGTGACTTACACAGGTGACTTACACAGGTGAGTATGTAATAAACTACAGTTTTAGGTGTCATAAAAATAATACACAATAACATTATTGTTGAAGGTGTAAGAGTGAACTACAGCTGAAAGTGAATTGTGTCATACATTAGAAGGTTCAGTACGTAGCCACACGGGCCATCAAGGTTCAGTGCGTAGACATACGAACCATCAAGGTTCAGTACGTAGCCACACGGACCATCAAGGTTCAGTACGTAGCCATACGGACCATCAAGGTTCAGTACGTAGCCACACGGACCATCAAGGTTCAGTACGTAGCCACACGGACCATCAAGGTTCAGTACGTAGCCACACGGACCATCAAGGTTCAGTACGTAGCCACACGGACCATCAAGGTTCAGTACGTAGCCACACGGACCATCAAGGTTCAGTACGTAGCCACACGGACCATCAAGAACTCTTGTTTACACAGATCAGTCATTGATTTATAATAAAAGTTCATTGCATAATCCGTATTAGACTTTAAGGGGTTGAAAATGTGCAGTATAAAATTGAAGGTATTTAGCTTAGCAACTAACTTTATACTGTGAGAGTAAACAATATATTTATAATTTGGAGAACAGTTTCTCACTACCATTTATGGCATGGTTTCTGAGTCTAGTTTATCAGTGTTGGGATTTTTTTAGCGCAGAATGTTAGGTAAAAAGGACACATGTGCAACTAACCAGTTGTATTATTGCTTTGTTAAATCTATACAAACAACAAAAGGACTCAAAGGTTATATCCAGTATATGTAATCAAAATAATGTAAGCAAAGAAGGTCCATGCATTGGTGAAGATGGGGTGGTCGGTGGTATGGTGGTGGTGGTGGTGGTGGTGGTGGTGGTGGTGGTGGTGGTGGTGGTGGTGGTGGTGGTGGTGGTGGTGGTAGTGGTGGTAGTGGTGATAGTGGTGGTGGTGGTGGTGGTGGTGGTGGTGGTGGTGGTGATAGTGGTGGTGGTGGTGGTAGTGGTGGTGGTGGTGGTAGTGGTGATAGTGGTGATAGTTATTACAACCTCAGGTTCAATGGCCTGTTAACCTGAGTGTAAAGGAAGCTTGGAGCAAAGAAACACAGTAGAAGATGTATTGAAATTGTATTTCTTCAAAAATCAGCTAGATTAATTCCAAACTTTTGTCTTTTCCTTCACCAAGTATAACAAAGTGATATTTACACCTATGTACACTATATACAAAGGAGTAGTGTTTAGTGCACGCCACAGTTGTCTAGGCTAAGCAGCAGCCAAAAGACAGACAACTTTCCACAACCAGCTCTATGCAGGAATTCCAATGACAAACTGCGAGTGGTAACCACGTCACCTTTTGTCATTGTTAAACTTGCATTTAATTGGCTGAACCGAGTCGTTGATTTGATGATGGGGCCCTCATCACCAAACCCTTAACGATGGTTCGCTGGTTGGAGGGGAGCCTATGTGGGTGTGTTAACATGCTCCGAATAAAGGTTACATACTCTTTGCATGCAACACCCCCACCCCAAGAGGGCTCAGGACTAGGCTTCCACCTCAAATGGGTAGAGTGCCACCATGGCACATTATAATAATGGGACCGCCTTTCCCCTCTACCATCCCGCTCATTAGTTAAAGCTAAACTTTTCTCGAGACATAAGTCCAGCTTTAAACTTAAGAGTGAGACAGCCGACGGTAGGGTTAACATAGGTCCAAGGTGCCTGCGGTCGGTAGCAGGGCACCCCCCCACTAAAAAAAAAACCCACCACTAGGGGAAAAAAAGGGCTGGTTCTACCCAAAGTCCCTAACACATCCTAACTAAATACAATGACTTCTGGACAACACATCAGCTATTGTGTTAAATTTTCCAGCAATGTGTATAATTTTTATATTGTAGGGTTGCAACCTAATACTCCAACGCATGAGTCTGGTATTTTTGTTTTTCATGTGCTGCAGGTATACCAGAGGGTTGTGGTCGCTGTAGATGGAGACCACCTGAGAGGACTGGCCCACGTAGACATCAAAATGCTCTAATGCCAGAAGTAGAGCCAGGCCCTCTTTCTCTATAGTAGAGTAGGCCCTCTGGTGTGGTTGATATTTGGCAGAGAAAATGCCACAGGCTGCAACCCATCATCCCCAGATTGCAGAAGCACTGCCCCCACCCCAGACTCACAAGCGTCAATCTGCAAGGAAAATGGTTTTGAAAAGTCTGGAGACAACAGAATGGGTGCAGTACAAAGTAATCTCTTTGCTTTCGTAAATGCATCTTGACATTCTGGGGTCCAAATAAAGGGAACTTTGTGACTGGTAAGTGAGGTTAGAGGTGCAACAATATCTGCAAAATTTTTACAGAATCTTCTATAAAACCCTACCATCCCTAGAAAACGTTGAAGGGATTTCCTGTCAGGGGAACTGGATAATTTTTAATGGCCAGAATTTTTGCAAATTTAGGGCCACTTTGCCACTACCTACTTCATGGCCCAGAAAATTAATAGTAGATTGGCCAAAGGATGACTTTGATAAATTAACAGTTAAATGAAAACTCTGGAAGGTCTCAAAGAGAGCCTTAAGCCTAAACACATGTTGGTCCCAAGTGTCCGACACAACAACTATGTCATCTAGGTAAGCTGCCGTGCCTTCAAGTCCTTTAATAGCCTGATGGATAAGTCTCTGGAATGATGCAGGAGAGTTTTTCATTCCGAAGGGGTCACTGTATACTGATAATGACCTCCTGGAATCGAAGGCAGAGATTTCCTTCGCCTTATCTGTTAAAGGTACTTGATATAACCTTTAAGGAGGTCCAATTTGGATACAAAAGTAGCTTACCCACAAAGTCGATTACATCATCCAAACGTGGCAGAGGATAGGCATCTGCAATTTGACTCATTCACCTTACGGTAATCTGTGCACATTCGGAACCTCCATCAGCTTTGTTAAAAAGGATGCACGGTGAAGCCCACGGACTAGATGACTCCTCCACTAACCCTGTCTAACAGAAATTCTACCTCCGTGAGTAGCTTCGTTTTTCAGGATTAGCTCTGTAAGGGAGAGTTTAATAGGTTTAGAGTTTCAACATCTACATCATGATATTCCTATGTACATTTTCGGACATCCAAAATGTCAGGAAAGACTGTAGGAGCGCAGTTAAATTAGTTACTTGAGACTTGGTCAAAACCCAACATTAAAGGTTTAGGGTCCGGGGAGGACCGGAATTTGGAAGCTTTAATTAATCTCAGAGTGCAAAAGTCAGGGTCATCAGAGGCAGAGGACAGAGTCATTACTGGAACTTTATCTGGTGTATTAAAAGCTTTAATTTGATTAATGTGGTAAGTTTTGCTTTTGAGGTCTTGTCAGGAGATACCACATAATTTACATCAGATAATTTACTTAGATTTGCATTGGTCCGTAAATCTAGCTTTCAAGGTGTGGCCAGGTATAGGCTCCTGTACCAACACCTTATCTCCTGGATGGAAGGAGCGAAATTTTGAGTTTCTGTCATACCTCTGTTTCATCATATTCTGAGCTGCCTTCAAGTTAGCCTTAGCCAACTGACGGGCTACCTGCAACCTTGAAGAAGGGTTGTAGCTGGTTGTGGAGGCGTCTTCTCCCATCCATCCTTCTTTGAGCACACGTAGAGGACCTCGTACATTGTGCCCAAATATCAGCTCAAAGGACTGTACCCTGTAGACTCTTGCAGTTTCTCTCATTGCGAATAGCAACAGAGGAAGTGATTCATCCCAGTCTGTAGGAAAATGCAAGCAGAATGTTCTCATCATTGTTTTTAACGTCTGATGGAATCTTTCCAAGGCGCCTTGGGACTGAGGATGATAGGCAGTGGATAGGTTATGAACTATTCTAGCCTAGTTAATGCTTCCCTAAATGCTTTGGCAGTGAAGTTAGTACCTTGATCACTTTGAATAGTTTTAGGAATTCCAAAGCAAGAGATAAACTTAGTTAAAGCTTTAATGATTGCTTTAGTGTTAATACTGCGCATGGGAACTGCTTCTGGGTATCTAGTTACTCTATCCATGATTGTGAATAAGTCTGATTTCCAGACTTAGCTTTAGGTAGTGGACCTACACAATCTATTATCAATTCTGAGAAAGGGTCTCCATTAACAGGAATGGGAGGGAGAGGTGCAGGTTTAATGGGGTGTCCAGGTTTCCCTACCTGCTGACATTCTGGACAACAGCGAATATGATTCTTTACATCTTGCCTTAACTTTGGCCAAAAGAATTCTTTTGTTATTCGGTATTGAGTTTTGGTAATTCCCAAATGGCCTCCTAAAGAAGAATTATGGGCTATATTTAGTATCTGAGACCTAAACTTTCTGGGAACCACTAACTTATCTGTTTGTTGTTTTCCCTCCACCTCCTTACCAGTTTCAGTGCAGACTAAGTAATTATTTTTTAAGAGATTTGACCGTGACCCGAAATGGATTACCCAAGCTGCCTCAAAGCAGAGTTTAGTGAGGAGTCTTTCCGTTGTTCCTCCCGAAAGGAACCCAGGCATGAAACAGACATCTGGCAACCTGCAACCCTGGAATAGGAAGGCTTGATCTGGGGCTGTTCACTAAATTTACAGGCTCTGAGTTTTCCTCCAAAACAAATTGTTTAGTCCGAGATCAGAGTCGTCCAAGGACGAGTTAACATTCTTATCAGACATCACTTTGGATTGTGCCCGAGTTATGGCCAACATCGGGAAGAATTAACCATTATGGGTTCTATACATTTAGTAGACTCAATGTTATTACCCAGTAATAGCATTGCATCCTTCATGGAAATCCCTCCGAGACACCAACAGTCAAATACCCAGTGTAGTATTTACTCTGCACATAGATTTGATGTAAAGGGACAGAAAATACTGCTCCTCCAAAAGCTTCTAACAGAACTGAGGATTGCAAAGAGGTTTGATCAGAAAGGGTAGTACTCCCTCTCTTATAAGTGAGCAATATGCTCCAGTATCCCTAAAGGTTTTAACTTCCTTTTCTCTGAATGTTCCTGAAGGGATATGTAACAAGAGCTATAGTAAGGGGCCATCCCTCTCTACTTCTTCCTGGGACATATTATTAGGATATTAGAGATTTTCCCAAATGGTTGGGGTTTACTTGGACAATTGGGTCTGATGTGGCCAGGCTTGCCACAGTTATAACATACCATCTCAGCTTTTACTTTGGCACCTCGTTGATTTTGTGGCTTATGCCACTCTGGATACTGCCGCTTCACATCTCGTTGGGTAATTTGATGTTGCTCACCAGGTTGACTAGGAGTGAAGTAACGCTGCTCACCAGGTGTTTTAGTTGACTGCTGACGAGATTCACCTTCATCTTGACCTTTATTTCTCCACTCAGGAACTTTTCTTTAACGATCTCTGCTCATACCAGGCTGTTGAGGAAAGAGATAAGACCGCTAGGACAAGGAGCGGTTAGTTTCAAAAGTATCAGCCAACCTGGCTGCTTCCAATGCCGTAGGCAAGGAATGATCTTGTAGAAAGACTCGAACCTCTGGACTAACAGACTCCAGCAGGTTGTCCACCAAGATGAGCTGCTTCAAATTTTCAAAATCAGCGACACCACTTGCCTTGTACCACTTTGTAAAAGCCCTGGTCTGCTGTCTGACGAAATCAACAGCAGACTGACCCAACTGCCTTCTGCCGAGTTTGAATTCTTTCCTATACTTGGCAGGAATACATTGATAAGCCCCAAGAACAGTGGTTTTCACAATACGATAGTTACCAAAATCAGCATTTCCCAGGCTAAAAGTAAATTCTTGTGCCTTACCAAACAACGCAGTATGCACCAGTGACGCCCAATGAACCTCAGGCCACCCTAAAGCTCGAGCCTGGTTTTCAAATGCTTCGAAAAACTGTTCAGGCTCTGCTTCAACAAAACGAGGAACAAACTGTACTGCCCTTTGCAAATTGAAGTCATCTACAGTCTGATGGAATTGTCTCCTCTCCTTCTCTCTATCAAACTCCTCCTTAGCAAATGCACGCTGTTCTTTAGTTTGTTCAAGAGTGAGTCTGGCTAGTTCAAGCGCCAGTGAACCAGACTCACCTGTTGATAACCCCACACCTGTGACTTGCTGGTTTTGCTCAGGAGTTTTGTCTCTCCCATTTTGTAGAAACCTCAATGGTGACCTACGATTAACAGCTCCTGTAGAGGGAGAAACACTAGACTGATATGCCATAGTTTCAGTTTGTATTTTACTCCTTATAATATCACGCAGTTGAGCAGCAGTAAGGGTACGCTGGTATTCAACACCAATAGAACGAGCGATACGCCAACAACGCTGTAGAGATAGTTTGGGCAACTTTAGCAGAGTTAACTCAGACACTAACCGTCTGACTCGAATAGGTGGCACTAACCCCCAACTTTAACACGCTGTAGCTCTATGCACGGTACGAATTGCAGTATACTCATACGATAGCAGAGCTGACACGCAATAGCAAAGCCAATATGCACACACACAATAGCAAGGCTGATACACAATAACAAACCAAATTGCAGAATACTCACAATAGCAGGCTGACCATAGCGAAGCGAATGCAAAAATGAGACACAAAATTCGTGAAGCGTTGGCAAAGCGTAGCAATGCCAGATAGCAAGCTATCTAGATACAAGACTAGCTCCTGCGCGAACTTCAACTCTAGGCTCAACTCCTGCTCTAAGTCTCCAAATTCAGCTCCGGGACAGGCTACCCATATTACAACCTCAGGTTCAATGGCCTGTTAACCTGAGTGTAAAGGAAGCTTGGAGCAAAGAAACACAGTAGAAGATGTATTGAAATTGTATTTCTTCAAAAATCAGCTAGATTAATTCCAAACTTTTATCTTTTCCTTCACCAAGTAATTGTGATTATATAAGACTTTTGTCTTTTCCTTCACCAAGTATAACAAAGTGATATTTACACCTATGTACACTATATAAAAAGGAGTAGTGTTTAGTGCACGCCACAGTTGTCTAGGCTAAGCAGCAGCCAAAAGACAGACAACTTTCCACAACCAGCTCTATGCAGGAATTCCAATGACAAACTGCGAGTGGTAACCACGTCACCTTTTGTCATTGTTAAACTTGCATTTAATTGGCTGAACCGAGTCGTTGATTTGATGATGGGGCCCTCATCACCAAACCCTTAACGATGGTTCGCTGGTTGGAGGGGAGCCTATGTGGGGGTGTTTAACATGCTCCGAATAAAGGTTACATACTCTTTGCATGCAACAATAGTGGTGGTGGTGGTAGTGGTAGTGGTGGTGGTGGTAGTGGTGGTGGTGGTGGTGGTGGTGGTGGTGGTGGTGGTAGTGGTGGTGGTGGTGGTGGTGGTGGTGGTGGTGGTGGTGGTGGTGGTGGTGGTGGTGGTGGTGGGATAGTGGTGGTGGTGGTGATAGTGGTGGTGGTGGTGGTGGTGGTGGTGGTGATAGTAGTAGCAGCAGCAGAGGTAACTCTTGGGTGCTATGTGGAGTTCTAAGGAGAACTGGTGCTAATATTTCAGACATAACGAAGCTGCCTTTATTCTGTTTAATATTGTCTAAAATGACGATTAAAGACGAAAGTGACTTGAGTCATCTTTAAGTATTAGGACGAGTTAGCCTTAACAATTAACTCCGCCATTATACTATTAATACAGCTACTACAACTACCGCTAGTATAAGTACTGCTACTACTACTACTGCTACTACTACTACTGCTGCTACTACTATTAGTACTACTACTACCGCTAGTATTAGTACTGCTACTACTATTACTGCTACTACTACTACTAGTACTACTACTACTGCTACTATTACTACTGCTACCACCATGTGTCCTTTTATTAATCACTAAATCTGTTCGTAATCTTTTACTTGTTAAGATTCACGAGGCTGTGTCTGCTGGCACGTGTAAGTGCAGACAAATAAGTATGTGTAAATAACAGCATTTAATAAACATTGAAACATGTTAAAGTTATTAAGATCAATTATTTCTAAATGAACTTGTGTTCTGAAGTGATTCACAAAAGTGAACGTTGAATAATTAACTGCAACCTCAGGTGTCAGTAATATTGTGGTTCTTGTTATGAAGATGAAAACAAGACAATGCAGAGTGCAGATTACAAGAAATTTTTCAGAACAAACTTTTCAGGTTACAATGGTTCTATCAGTCAGTCGTTACACTCCTTGACAATGTGTGAAAATGTGTTCTACACTTACACTCATTTAACAAAATATTATCATATAATGAAAGGAAAAACTGGATTTAAACTTCATCATTTGAGGGGGACGTTGAGAGGTGTGAACCCCAAACACAGCATTTCCTCAGAGAGGAACTTAACTCTTCAAATGTAGCAACACCATGAAGCACTGCCCATATATGATATTACAACACAAGTGTTTAAATATCAGTATATACAAGAAGATGTAATTACAGGGAGGACACACAGAAATCTGGCCCAGTAAATACACCCGCCCGGAAGGCTAGAAACATAGTCCAGACAGAAGAGAAAAACTCCTCTACCTGAACCACCATGGTGAAGCCATTTATTGATTATTTTAGTCGTCTATTTATATGTCATAGATTTGTATGGTCTAATTTGAGTTTTTCTATATTTTCTTTCATGTAAAAGTGTGATCTCTGTATTTCTATATATAACTTCCTTATCTATCAATTTCTGGTGTTATTGTGTTAAACATTGTGATCTTCGCATCACCAGTTGTGAAGGTTGTTGCCAATCTTCTTAGGAAAAGTAAAATAGAAAAAGACAATAATAACAAGAACAATAAACACTTTATTTTAATAGAAAGAAATATAAATAATAAATACGTAAATATGACTATAATAATCCTATCTTAAGAAAAATGAAAAATAAAAACAAAATATATATATATCTGATCCAAAGCTAGATATATACAGATGTGTTGATCTTGTTAACACAGAAGCAATGAATCGATATTAGACTCCGTGGTGGTAATGGTGGTGTTGTTGTTGTTGTTGCATCGATGTTTCCCAAAAATCCAACAGTTTTCCACATCCACAATGTCACAAATGATATCAGGGACTCAGGTGAAGGTTGTCCCCTGGTAAACTATTCCACTTCCCGACCACTCTGTGACTGAAGAAATACTTCCTAACATCTCTGTGATTCATCTGAGTCTTCAACTTCCAACTGTGTCCCCTTGTTGCTGTGTCCCATCTCTGGAACATTCTGTCTCTGTCCACCTTGCCAATTCCTCTCAGTATCTTATATGTTGTTATCATGTCCCCCCTATCTCTCCTGTCCTCCAGTGTCGTCAGGTCGATTTCCCTTAACCTCTCCTCGTAGGATATACCCCTTAGCTCCGGGACTAGTTTTGTTGCAAACCTTTGCACTTTCTCGAGCTTCTTCACGTGCTTGGCTAGGTGTGGGTTCCAAACTGGTGCTGCATACTCCAGTATGGGCCTAACGTACACAGTGTACAGGGTCCTGAACGATTCTTTATTAAGATGTCGGAATGCTGTTCTTAGGTTTGCTAGGCGCCCATATGCTGCAGCAGTTATTTGGTTGATGTGCGCCTCAGGAGATGTACCTGGTGTTATACTCACCCCAAGGTCTTTTTCCTTGATTGAGGTTTGCAGTTTCTGGCCCCCTAGGCTGTACTCCGTCTGCCTCCGTCTTCTTTGCCCTTCCCCAATATTCATGACTTTGCACTTGGTGGGGTTGAACTCCAGGAGCCAATTGCTGGACCAGGCTTGCAGCCTGTCCAGACCCCTTTGTAGTTCTGCCTGGTCCTCGTCCGACTGAATTCTTCTCATCAACTTCACATCATCTGCAAACAGGGACACTTCGGAGTCTATTCCTTCCGTCATGTCGTTCACAAATACCAGAAACAGTACCGGTCCTAGGACTGACCCCTGTCATATATACAATACATGGATGTGTGAATGATGTTAAGATAGGAGGTAGCACCTTCAGTACATACTCCACATTAATTGGCTGGGTATATTGAACATTCAGCTGTTGTACAGCTTGGAAAAGTAAATCAGTGAAAGCTGGAAATGTAGCAGTGACAGATGGAACAAGACTGAAATGATAAAAAGATAATGAATCTAAAACACTTGTTACGTTTTGTACCCAAGGAGTGTCAACAAGCGCTTGTAGTTGCTGTTTATAAGGCAACTAGGGACAAGAGAGTATAGAAATTCCTGGAATTCCAGGCAATGTTATGAGCCGAACTATGACGGGCAGAAGAAAAATAGATTTAGGAAAGGATGGGGGTGTTTGAATCAACTTAAATAGCAAATTAGCGAGCAATATTTATGTAAAGGAGAATGTGACAACACCCTGGGTGTCACAACACCCTGGGTGCAACAATTCACAACTGATCTACAAATTTGAGAGAGAAAAAAGTTCAGTAAGGTGGTGGTGAGGACGAGTTGCACGCATGATGTAGAGATACAAGGGTGATGAACCTGTGATGAGGGTGATGAACCTGTGATGAGGGTGATGAACCTGTGATGAGGGTGATGAACCTGTGATGAGGGTGATGAACCTGTGATGAGGGTGATGAACCTGTGATGAGGGTGATGAACCTGTGATGAGGGTGATGAACCTGTGATGAGGGTGATGAGTGGGTGTGAACAAGGTGATGGACCTGTGATGAGTGTGATGAGTGTGTGTGAACAAGGTGATGGACCTGTGATGAGGGTGATGAGTGGGTGTGAACAAGGTGATGAACCTGTGATGAGGGTGATGAGTGGGTGTGAACAAGGTGATGGACCTGTGATGAGGGTGATGAGTGGGTGTGAACAAGGTGATGAACCTGTGATGAGGGTGATGAGTGGGTGTGAACAAGGTGATGAACCTGTGATGAGGGTGATGAGTGGGTGTGAACAAGGTGATGGACCTGTGATGAGGGTGATGGGTGGGTGTGAACAAGGTGATGGACCTGTGATGAGGGTGATGAGTGGGTGTGAACAAGGTGATGGACCTGTGATGAGGGTGATGAGTGGGTGTGAACAAGGTGATGAACCTGTGATGAGGGTGATGAGTGGTGTGAACAAGGTGATGAACCTGTGATGAGGGTGATGGGTGGGTGTGAACAAGGTGATGGACCTGTGATGAGGGTGATGGGTGGGTGTGAACAAGGTGATGGACCTGTGATGAGTGACATGAGTGGGTGTGAACAAGGTGATGGACCTGTGATGAGGGTGATGAGTGGGTGTGAACAAGGTGATGAACCTGTGATGAGGGTGATGAGTGGGTGTGAACAAGGTGATGAACCTGTGATGAGGGTGATGAGTTGGTGTGAACAAGGTGATGGACCTGTGATGAGGGTGATGGGTGGGTGTGAACAAGGTGATGGACCTGTGATGAGGGTGATGGGTGGGTGTGAACAAGGTGATGGACCTGTGATGAGGGTGATGGGTGGGTGTGAACAAGGTGATGGACCTGTGATGAGGGTGATGGGTGGGTGTGAACAAGGTGATGGACCTGTGATGAGTGTGATGAGTGGGTGTGAACAAGGTGATGGACCTGTGATGAGGGTGATGGGTGGTGTGAACAAGGTGATGGACCTGTGATGAGGGTGATGGGTGGTGTGAACAAGGTGATGGACCTGTGATGAGGGTGATGAGTGGGTGTGAACAAGGTGATGGGCCTGTGATGAGGGTGATGGGTGGGTGTGAACAAGGTGATGGACCTGTGATGAGTGGGTGTGAAAAAGGTGATGGACCTGTGATGAGGGTGATGAGTGGGTGTGAACAAGGTGATGGACCTGTGATGAGGGTGATGAGTGGGTGTGAACAAGGTGATGGACCTGTGATGAGGGTGATGAGTGGGTGTGAACAAGGTGATGGACCTGTGTTGAGGGTGATGAGTGGGGTAAACAAGGTGATATATATATATATATATATATATATATATATATATATATATATATATATATATATATATATATATATATATATATATATATATATATATATATATCAAGACAACCACTATGAAAAATAGAGGAATTCCAAGCGCTTTCGTGACTACTCACATTATCAAGGAACTATAACAGGAAACATGACAAGAAGGGCTTATATAAGGGGCGAGACTACACCTCACAGTCACATCACACTAACAAAGACTACACCTCACAGTAGCGTAACATCTCACGACTCTGTGAAGAGGAAAATAAGAAAGGACCTGAAACTCTTCCCAAGAATTAAGATTAGTCCAATTTATCATTAAATTCTTCCCAAATTTTATTAATTATAAAAGAATCCAATTTATATAAACCAAAAGAAATATTCATATTATTTTCAAAACTGCTTTTAATGAAACATGATTCTATTATATTCCTCTCAACCATGGACTTGCTTGATACAACCTTCTCAGCATTTTGAAAATCAATTGGATGGTTAAAATCTCTCACATGAATAAATAGAGCATTAGAATCTTGTCCAGTTCTAATGCTATATTTATGTTGTTTTAATCTTAGTTCAAGACTTTTACCAGTTTGACCATAATAAACTTTATCGCATATTTTACAGGGAATCTTATAGACACATCCGTCAGCTTCTAGCAAGGCTGGCTCCTCCTTAGGAAAATTACTAATTGGAAAATGTAATGATAACAAAAAAAATAAACACTTTATTTTTAAAAATTCAATGAAAAATTAAGAACTTTTGACTTTTTGGGGTTATCCTAGGTAATCTACACATGCTGCTATGTATGATAATTTATGTAACTGTATTTATGTGTACCTACATAAACTTACTCTATTCTCATGTTCCAGACCCATGGTGCCTTGGGAATGACAGTGAGGTCATTACTACTGTGTGAGAGCAGGTATACATACAAGAGTGTGTAGAAAGTATGTGTGTGTGTGTGTGCGTGTGTGATAATTCATAATGTATGTATGGTGTTTGAGTGGAGATACATTAATGTGTGTGGAAGAATGTATGAGTGTTCACTTGTGGATCTTTCTCTGCCAATTTACCAAAAAAATGTTTATTACAGTTTTCATGGAGGTGGACAGATGGATTCCCACATCGTGTCTAAAATTTTCACTGCGGTAAAGCACAAATTTCTGTGTCCACCCCTGACGCAAATTTCTGTGTCCCTTTCTGACATAAATTTATGTGTTCCCTCTTGACGCAAATTTCTGTATCATCTCCTGACGCAAATTTCTGTGTCCCCTTTCCTGACGTAAATTTTTGTGTATCTCCTTCTGATGTTAATTTTTGTGTCCCCCTCCTGACGCAAGTTTTTGTCTATCCCTCCTGTAATTCCACCCACCTGGACGTTGGTTCGGTGAGAATAAAATGAAATAAATATAACAAATTTTCGCTTAAGTTGGTCAATTACTTGGCTCCTCTGGCCAGTAATCTATGGAATGGTGCTGGTGAATGTCTTCACTTCTCTGTGTCACTATACCTTGGGGAAACCCCAGCTCTGTTAAAAGCAATATCCTGTTGCGTAGTAAAAGTGAGAGCAATAAAGTACCGGGTCATCTAGCCAGGCTTTGATATAAAAATTCTTAACAATAACAAGGACAGTAATATGTATAGTGGAAAAACAGAATGGAGCAGGAAGGGTAAAGAGAAAGGAGGGTCTTTAAAAGTGTATTATACAAATAGTCGTAGTGCTAGGAATAAGATGGACGATTTGAGATTAGTTGCAAGTGCAGGTAACATTGATGTATTTGCCATAACTGAGACGTGGTTCAATACGAAAATAGGGACATGCCTGCTGAATGTCATATACAGGGTTTAAATTGTTCCAAGTAGACAGAAGTTTCGGGAAGGGGGTGGAGTGGCACTGTATGTCCGAGATCGCTTGAACTGTTGCATAAAAAGGGAATAAAGTCTGAAATAACACATACAG